>APFE030580796.1:0-19132 GCA_000404065.3 Pinus taeda
AGAGGGAGGGGAGGAGAGAGAGAGGGAGAGGGAGGGAGAGAGAGAGATTGAGAGAGTGAGGGGGAGAGAATGAGAGGGGGGAGTGGGAGAGAGGAAGGGAGAAAGAGAGAGAGAGCAAGAGAGTGAGGGGGAGAGAGAGGGGGGTGAGAGAGAGGGAGAGAGAGAGAGAAAAAGAAAGAGAGAGAGAGAGTGGTATCCTCCACTCAAATCTCATTGGTCGACTCTTTACTTTCCTGTCTTGGTGTCTTCCGCCCAATGCATTTATTTTGTACTCCAAAACTATACCACTGGGGTACTGCCTTCGGGTGGGCTTCACTCACTCTTTGCATCCTAGTTGCTTAGAGCTATGCATCAAAAGGATTGTGTTGGGGTAATATTGTCGAGCCAGGTTGTTAGGTGAGATTTTTATTCCCAATAGAAATGCTTCCCATTACTGTTGTGGCTTCCGCGTGGGCCTGATCCATTATTTGGTCGTTTTTCCATTAGGTTTCATGCTTGTGCTAACTTTGGTTGCACTCTAAAGCTCATCCAACAACCTCTAACTATGTTATCTTGATATTAGGGTCACCAACTTTGACCTCTCTATCTCTCGATCCAAGGGACCATTTTCATACTTTCACACATCATTGGAAAGCTCTCTCTCATGCCTCCCATGGTCAGACCATATTGTAATGGTTCGCCATTTTCTCATGTTTTTTTTGTTGCTCCCTCTGTTGACGTCTTTGTTACATGATTGACATATAACATACATCAGCTTCATATATAAAAAATTATTTTTTTTATTAAAATAAAAATGTATATATAAATAAGGACATATAGCTTTCAATTAAAAAGAATCATCCTCGGTGTGCAAAGAAATAAAAATGCACTAAAAATGGCATGCCACAAAACAGGAAAGCATTAGCCATGGTGCGTATATCTAGATGATGCACCGCTTTTGGTTTGCATACGTACAAACAAATTGGTTATTTTTACTTTCAACATAATACGTGGAGACAACATTGTACATTGGTGCGTACATATAACCTTTTTGCACCGAAAGAAAACGTTATGGTTATTGAGTAAGCCATATTTTTTTATATTATGCATACAATACATTTGGTAAGTATAAACACACTGGGAGTAACTTTTAGCGTACGCACTGATGTAAAATTATATATTTTCCTGGTGCATTTTCATTTATCAAACGCACCGACATGCATAGTACACCCTATAAATTTAAAGGCCGCATCACTACCGATGGGATTTGAACCTGTTTAATGCACCTCGCAGGGAAAAAAATAAAAACAATGGATTTTTGGACCTAATTTACAGTCCTAATCCCCTAAAAAACTAAATTAGAGAGAAATATAGACATTGCCTGAACATTTACTCATCGGGGAGGCATAGTTGACACATAAATAAAAAAACCAAATTTCACCATGCTTTGAGAAAATTCGAAATCCACGCACTGAGCACAGGGTGGAAGGATGGTGAGAAAGGGAAGCATTGACGATGGGGCACTTGAGTGAGACAAGACTAGCACCAATGCTTCAAATCTCTACAACATTGTAAATATTAAAAATGAAATTTATGACCAGTAGGTTTTTTTTATTTAAACCTATTCGATATGTTCTTGTAACAACTTCAATGTGTACTATTTCCAAGTGCAACATTTGTTTTAGTTAAAAACCCTATAGTGATTCTATTGGCGAGTATGCACTAGGGCATTTGAATACATGAACAACACCAACGCTCTGTGTGAATATAACACTAAAATGGCAAAAATAATTTTAGTATTTACATTTTCTAAATTTAATATTTTTCTGGAGCATTGGTAGTTATGTACTGGGGCATTTGAATACATGAACAACACTGATACCTCATGGGAATATAACACCGAAATAGTGAAAAGAATTTTACAACCGAGATTTTTTAAATTTAACCTTTGTCCATTGTTATCAAGTAGTATAAGCATTGATGTGCCATATATAGGCGGTGCACTGTTGTTTTTATTTGCATTAAAAGTAACACTTCAATAGTGCACCACTCTCTATTACGCACCATTGATTTTAATTCAATTAACAACACCAATGCTTATAATATAATAAGCATATTATTATTTTAAAGTTTAAAACTCCACAATGGTGCACTATATTGTGTATGAATTAGGGTATCAATGTACTAGTTTAACACTGATTCATCGTCAAAGTATAGCACCATACTGGGAAAAATGAATTTTATGACCAACAATTTTTACAATTAAGAACTGGTGTGTTAATGTATTAGGGGCTCATCATTAAAAAAAAATCCACTAAAACATCTTCCCACACAACTCCACTAGCGACCTCTGCTAAAAATAGATTTTTAGGCTATTTTAATAGGGGCTTCCACAAAAACCTCCACTAGAGGGTATTTCCCTTGTAGTAGTGGGAGGGGGAGAGAAAGGTAGCGAGATAGTGAGGGAGAGGAAGAGAGAGAGAGATGGAGCGAAAGAGAGGGAAGGAGAGAGAAATCAAGGCAGAGAGAGGGAAAGAGAGAAGGGGGGAGGGAGAGAGCGATGAAGAGGGGGAGGGAGAGTGAGAGAGAGGGGCAGAGAGGGAGGGAGAGGGATAAAGAGGGGGAAAAGAGAGATAATGAGAGGGAGAGATAAAGAGAGAGAGAGGGAGAGGGAGAGTGAGAGTGAGAGAGAGAGAGAGGGAGAGAGAGTGATATTGAGAGTGATAGAAATCAAGAGAAAGAGAAGAGAGAAAGGTAGAGAGATGGAGGGAGAGTGAGATAAATAGTGAGAAAGATGGAGATATATATATATATATGTGTGTGTGTGTGTGTGTGTCTATATATATATATAATATATATATATATATATATATATATATAGATATATATACATATAATATATATATGGAGAGAGAGAGGGATAGGAGGAGAAATAGATAGATTAAGAGAGAGAAAGAGAGAGAGCATGGGAGAGTGATCGAGAGAGTGAGAGAGTAAGTGAATAAGGGAGATAGAGAATATGAGAAAGTGAGAGAGAGAGGGAAATATAGGGAGAGCAAGAGAGCAAGAAAAGGGGAGAGTAGAAGAGGGGGAGGAGTGGAGAGGGAGAGATATAGAGAGGGGGATAGGGAGAGAGAGAGAGAGAGAGAGAAAGAGATATGAAAAGTAGGAGAAAGAGAGAGGGGCAAGGAAAGGGAGTGTGGGAGAGGATGAGAGGGAAAGAGCAAGAGAGCAAGAAATGGGGAGAGAGAAAGTGAAAGGATGGGGGGAGAGAGAGATAGAGAGAGAGAGAAGTGAAAAGAGAGGTAGAGGAGGGAGGGAGTTAGAAAGAGAGAGGAGAGAAGGAGAGGGATAGAGGGAGAAGAAGTTGTAACAAACAAGCAGAAACAATCGAGCAAACAAGGAGGAGGACGTGAAGCAACTGAGGGGATAGACAACCTAATGGAACTGGTAGTTCGAGTGGCGAATGAATAGATAAAAGGAGAGAACAACATGAAGAAGAGGGTTGGTATCTTGGGCATTTCGGGGTATAGAAGAACCTAATCATAAGACTGGAGCAGTGGTGAGAAGACCAAAGCTGGGCTTGGTCTCAGATCTGGAACAATTTGTGGTCATGATATTTTATGCATTTTTTCACGGATTTATGCCAAATGTATATTGTAATGAATCCTCTGTTGATCTAATATGAATGGGTACTTGGACCAGTTGCATATTATTATATGTGTGCAATATTGTGATTTATGGGCCTGCTCAAAAGTTTTTAATGTTGAAGGTCTTTCCTCATATGAATGTGATCTATATAGTGATATAATGTTATGATGAATGTATGCTTTAAGTTGTACGTAGAGTAATGGTTGGGTCATTCTTGATATCCTTATGAACCCTTCCTAGTTTCGGTCGTGACATGCCTCAAGTGAGGCTCCTTTTCCTCAGGGTGGGGTGAAAATGTCAGCGTTGTCCTAGACTACAGCGGACCATTGTTGGCCCCTTGTGCTTGAACCCAAGGTCCTTCCAAGATGACATTTTTGTGCCAACAAATGATTCCATTTTTGGGACCTGAAATCACAAGAACCGGTTTGGAATATGGTGTCACGAATATTTAAGAAGGAGATTCAGGATTGGTGGGATAACAGAGTAGAGAAATTCATATCAGAGAAGGCTACTTGTGGAATCCAATCTATCGCTAAGGTGAGTGGAGATATTTTGTACTCAGAGGCTATGAGTGATTGATACGAGAGATAGAGATATTAGGGCAGAAAGGATGGTGAAGAGCTAGAGATATTAGGGCGAAAAGGAAAGCATATGGAGAATGATGCAAAACAAGAAATGGATGTCGACTAGACAGATAGTTGCTAGGAGAATGATAGGGACCCTTCCTTACAGGTTGTAGGTAAGATGTTAGAAGGAAGCACTCACAGAAACTACGAAGAGGAGATGGAAGGTGATATTTGTGATGTGATGATAAGATTGTCCATTGAAGATGATATGTCAGCTAGAGTTCAGTAGCAAAATCCCGAAAGCTCAGGTATTGTTCACCCCGACCTTCCCCTGTTACTTTACAAAATTGTTGCTAAGTTGATTAAAGTAATATGAGTACACAATGTGCATGCAAAATACAAAGACAATTTTAATACATCTAACAGTAGAGTTAGTAATATAGGGTTGAAAGGATCTCAGCAACTTGAAAACCAAGGATTTGTGTGCTTAGCACACACGTGAATCAACATGACAGGGGCTTTTATCAGATATCTTGAATTTTCTAGTAGAGGGAATAAAGATGTAGAACAACATTAGTATCTGTGCGAAGCTATATGGAGAGCATGCCAAATAACAGATAATCTAAAGTCGATTGAGTTCTAGAATACATTAAGAGAAAGAGCTTTAAGATGGTTTATCAAATGGGTAGAACATAATCATAACCCTTCAATGGATGATTTTATGAGAGGCTTCATTCAAGAATTCAAGGTGCCACAAACATATAAGCAGGGATTGTCCGAACTATGGGAGATCAAGAAAAAAAGAGAGACTAATTGATGCAAAGGTTTAAGGATGCTATTGGAAAGCTAATCTATATCATATATCCCAATCACCAGAGGGAATTGTTCATCAAAGCACTCCTACTCCTCACAAGAACACCATTGACGCAACAAAAGATTGGAACTCTCTAGGATGCTTTAGAACAAGTGTTACACATAAAAGCCATGGCAGGATACCCACATGAGTATTGAGGAGGGATAGGATCATAAGACCCATCAATCATGGGCCTCCAAAATCGAATCGCCAATCTAACAAAGAAATTAAAGGACTTACAACTAATTCAACTAGTAAGACCCAATGTGTGGTGTACTCAGTGCCTAGTGGAAGACCATGTGGCGAATGAATGCCCGAGGCTGAGAGGCACTAATAGTCCAATATTACAAAAGTATTCCAATGTACCTAAAAATATTTACTGTGAATTTTGTGTATCCACAATGCACAACACTGACCAATGCCGAGTATTAGACACTTTAGCAAAGCAGCTAGATAGGTCCACCTTCAAAATCAATGAATCTGGTCATGGGGGACAAGGGGGAGGTATGAGAGGAGGAGGAATAGGGGGAAGAAGACGTGTAAGGTGTTACAATTGTGATAAAAAGAGGGACATGTCACCAAAGACTGTCCACTCCCAAGAAGGCCTTGGTGCTCACAATGCAGGTTCAATGCACATGCCACCGAGGATTGTCCCGAGCTAATTGCAAAATGGGAAGAAAGAACTAGACAGAGGGGGGCTAATTTGATCAATGCAGAACCAAGAACCATTGAGTTTCTTCTAGTAACTAATATAAATATAGTTACCAGAGGAGGTAAGAAGACAAGGAATGATCACGATATCATAGACCAACCTTCAATTGTTCAGGTATCATCACCAAAATGGTCATACAACCCCACCCAACAGAAGAAATACTATCAGGAAGTGGCCAAGTTATTTGATGGGTTAATAGAGATAAAAGGAGACAAGAAATATGACTCACATAGATTAGGTAACACTTGACCAATCAAATAATGGTTTAGACTATTTTTTCAGATTGTTGATAATGAACAAATGAAAAAGGAGTTGCGCAGGAGTCTTAAAAGCAGTATTTCTAGAGGATGAAGAAAAGTGGGAAACAATATTGGCAAACCTACTGGAAAGACATTCAAGAAGGGTACGATGGAACAAGAAGATAACCAATAGAGAATTTCGGATTGATGCTCAAGTCGTAGGTGTTTCAAATTAAGGTTACATTGTTAGATTTCGGGTCAAATGTAAATATTCTACCCAGAAATACATGGGAAGTACTGGGGAAGCTGCAACTTAAATATTCACGAATACAACTGCAGATGGAAAATCAACATCGCATATTGCCCATTGGAAGGTTGGAAGATGTACAAGTGGATGTAGCAGGGGTGAAAACTTATACTAAATTTGAATTAATAGACATAATGAGCGATAAAGACCCATACCCAACACTTCTTGGTATCAACTTGGCATACGAGAACTATGTTATCATTGGCCTGAAGAAAGAGTTGATGATCTTTGAAGTAGAAGGGATGTGGGTAATATAACCAATAGATCCATATCAACGACCAAGGTTCACCAAACCTGTGGATGATCGAGATAAGCTGAGAATGTTAGATCAACTATACAAGCTAATGGTAGGAGAAAGAGAATACGACATAAATCCCACAGTAATAGGATCAGTTAGTTGGACACGCATACAAATTTCAAAATCCAATTCAAAATCTGATTCAGATGCATGGCAACAAGGAGGATACGAGATTGATACTAGACACTGCGCCAAGATATGTATAATAAACTGGATTGGGGTAGAGGTAAGCAATTATGCTACCTTCAATGGCATTCAATTGGTAGACACTTTTCTGAAGAAAGTGGATAGAAACATAAGGGAATTCACAAAGCTCCGCTATTAGATATTGCGTTACATGCCACCCTGATAAGATGGTGGAAAGTGCATCGCAACACTTTTGTGAATGGGAGACTACCAAGTGAGCCATGAGAGAGAGGTTTAGACAAGAAGACAACCAGTCAGATGACAAGGTGAAGTATAAAGGAAACTCAGATCCCAAAAATAATTTAGAGGACTGCACAATGAAGTGGGAAAAAGAGTAAGTACCAAAGGAACTCTCGGTGCATTTATTCATACATACCTTAGGTACGATTCCATAAGCGTGGTATATATAGGAGGAAATTCATTGATAGACAATAGACTGGGATATCATGGCTAACCAATTCAGCAGTAGCTTCTCATTCAAAGATAGTGATTGACGCATGACTGAAACTTTGTATGTTTAAAAGGATCCTATTTACTCCAGGACAACTATGACTACCGTCATGTTCAAATGAACAGTTTTCTTTCTCAAAGTTATGGGTAACTTAGGAAGGATCCCTAATGGCTGACTGGTTCCTTTGTTAAAGCCTGACAAATTCTGTGTAACAGGCATAAGCGATGGCGAACCAAGCACTTTCCAAACAGTTGAGGGAAGGATACTCACTGAAGCCCCTTCATCTATGATAGTGCCAGACATTACCATTTTGTACACTTGTACTATGATCCGAAATGGTACATTATAAGGAAGGCAGGATCTAGCTAGTTTATTCCAATTGAAGGAAACGACTAGACTGCTCAGAGGGGGTACCGAATAAACAACAGAACAAACCTCTTGAGTAGCAGGAACTGGGGGATTCTCTTCCTATTGTGAAGGAATGGGTGGATTGCCCCCAATTTCATCGAACTCTGAAGTGACAAAAAGAATTTGAACAATATCGTTCTCGTTCTCTTTGGGAATGGTATCGTTTGAAGGTGGATCTTCTGAAGGTAAAACTGGGTTGACTGCCATATCAACTTGCTGACGTTGATCTGGTATGGACTCAGAAGGTTCACTCTCAATGATAGGTGTTTCGATCGATGATTGAGTTATGTCAGTTAGATTTTCAACTATTAAAGGATTTGAGGTGAGTTTCTTGTATCCAGGTGGAAGTCACTGCGGTGAAGTAGGTCGGCCATGCAAGATTCTCTTGGCCTCATCCAAAAAAGGACAACAGGGAAGGTGATGGTCTCCTTCACATAATAGACATGGAATTTTGACCTTTCCTTTCTGTCCGAGAACTTCATTTTCACTAGCTAATGGTGTGTTGTCAACATGATTGCCAGAGGTTGATGATACTGGATAGTGTGAACGGGGAGACCATTCTCTCAAGATCCGTGGAATGCAAGGACAATCTCGATGAAAATGGTTTTCTTTGCAAATTAGATAAGGATATTTAGGAGATTTAATGTGTGGATTTTCACCAGATGATTCATTGTTGTCCCCTTGCTTAACCAACTTCTTCTTCTTCTTCTCCTTCCCTTTCTTCTTCTTCTCAGTCACTTGTTTAATAACATCACTATTTTCACCAAGTGAAGAGGAAGAAGGGGAGGGAGAAACAAACGATGAAGGAGGTGAAGGTTCAACCCTAATATTAACTGGCTACTGATTTGATTGCTGAGGAATTACGGTATTTTGAACGACAGAGGTTGAGAATAGCCATACTGGCGGGTCAATTGTGATTCCTAGAAGGGACAATGTGGCCATATACAGAGCACCAATATCTCCCCAAGGGGAGAAAGGACTAGGATTCCCCTCAAAAGGGATTCCTTGATTGGTAGACTCCATTATCTCAACCTAAGATCAACAAAGGAACAGGGATGTTATTCTGAATTAAATAAATTTTAATGATGCTTTGACACAACATTTCTTTTTCAATTTTTAAGAGTTGAGAAAAAGCTAAAGATGACTCTAGTCCCCTTCGATTTTTAATGAGCCTAAAGTGAAAAGTGCTTAGATGGACCTTTTCTTTTAAGGAGTCGAAAAGGAATGAAAGTGACTACTCTGGAAATCTAGACAAAGGGATTACCAAACCAATCGCAAAACTGCAATATACACCTTGGTGATAAATTAAAGAGAAATTAACTAGGACTTATGTATGGCAGTTAATCTTCTTGAATGTTGTGTTTAGTGCATTGCAATCAATAGGGTGGCAGACACGACTTCTTATGGATAAAGGATATAAGCCTATTGTGGTCTCCCAATATATACTCGATGGTACAGAGAGCACAAGTCCGTGCTAGCACTTGTCATGTCAAAGAGGAGGAATCACCCAACCTTCAATGAAAATGATAGTTACTAGATTTTACAATGCCAGAACATGTCTCTAGCCTAGACCACTAGATGCGTTGCGTTAAGTTGCAAAATGTTGTTAAGTTCATGGAAATTTATTTTAGAGTTGATCTTGCTTAGAAGTTTGTCTTTCAAGGTTCACCACATGATGTAGATGTAAAATTCCTAAATATGCAATCTAAAATGATAAACAGTCTTTGTTTACTTTTTAGCAATGAAAATCCTAGCTACTAAGGAAAGAAGATTACGATTCTTTCAAACAGAGAGCAAAGAGCACACACTAAATGCACTTTTCCTAAATAATTTTCCACACACAATCTAAATGCAAATGCAAATGCATGTATTTTTTTTCTGTCCCCCTTAATGTGAAGAATGCCAAAAAGGAAAACTAAGTATAGATCTGAACTATATTCTTCAAAGCGACATTTCGACAATTTGTTTTCAAAATGAAAGGAAGAATAAATGACACTTTTCGATTTCGAACAAAAAATATCTTTCGACACTTCAAATATTAGC
The DNA here is from genome assembly GCA_000404065.3 of Pinus taeda. Classification (NCBI taxonomy): domain Eukaryota; kingdom Viridiplantae; phylum Streptophyta; class Pinopsida; order Pinales; family Pinaceae; genus Pinus; species Pinus taeda. The sequence continues at coordinate 9,694 of APFE030580796.1, forward strand.
AATTCAAATCAAATACACGCCAAAAGGTTCAATCAACTATCTAGAGAAGGAAGATTTTATGACACTTCTTTTCTTTGACACAAAATGACAGCTACGACACTTTTTGCACCACAACGACAGTTTGATTTGAGAAACTTTTGACTAAGGATCGTAAATGATGGACAAATACATAAAAAAATTTACTAATCCTAATCAATGGATACTAATCTATGTAAGGCAAGGATGCTTTAGCAATGATATATTATTCATAAGCAGCAAAAACAATTAAACAAAGCTGAAAACAAGGATAAAAAACCCAAATTTCAAGGAGATAAATAGGATTACTTAGTCTTCGTACCTATGCTTCATAGAAACAAGGATGCATCTCACCTACTACACACAAGAGGTGTGATGCATACTGGCTTCCAGTGATAGATAGTGTGATGAGCAAGGGAGCGAAACTGAGGTGGGTTTTTGCTCAAATTTGCAGTTGAGTTCAGTGATTTAAGCTGAGCTATGATGGACAGTAAAAAGCAACGTACAGAGGAATGATCTTGGGAGGTTACCAAGCTACCACAAGAGCGTTTAGAATGCTTGAAGGTCTGATGTTCAATTCATAAACTGAACCAAAGATTGACTGAAGCAGCATTCATCTACTAGCACTTGCAGAGCAAGAGCATTTCAAAGGCTATCTAGCTAACTTCAGGTTCTGTCTGTAGTTTATAAAGCAAACAACAATAACAAACAAACAATCTATTCACTCCCCAGAAGAGTCGCCATTTAGTTTCCAGGAAAACTAGTGTCTTTTCGATCTGCTAGTCCCACTAAGATTGGCAACTATCTTAGAAACAAATAATCAAAGAAATTTGTGATTTCCTCTATGTATGATAGATAAGAGAGAAGCAAAAGGACCAACCTAGATCTTCCACTTGACACCTTGCTTGATTTCTCTCCCCCTTGATATAGCTTGCAACTCCTCTCCTACTTGTCCCATTCAGAAAATACCTATACCAACAAAGTAACAAAACACCATCAAAGCATCTTGATCTATTATATCATAAACAATGCAAAATCAGAAGTACATTGAACATACAATGGCATTCACAAATAAAAAGATTCACAAGTACACGATTGTATGGAGGAAAACTCAAGGAACTTTATTAAAATAGAAGGGAGAATTACAACCCAGCTGTCTGATCCAACATCATCCTCCTAGCATCAAAGCCCTCTTCACCTCATGAAAAGAAAGATCACCCAACAGTGCAATGCTTCTTCTCAAAGACAAACTATCAGCACTTCCTTACAGATTACAAAATTGTAGCCTCCAGATCTCTCAGATGAGGGATCCATTTATAGATGTTTGCAAAGGTGTGAGTCATCTCTGGGTTTTTGATTAGTGTCATTCCACTTGTAGTTCTTAGTTCCACTTGGAGATTTCTTAGATCTCTTACTCATCCCTGGGCGAATTCAGAGAGGCAAGTGTCCTAGGAGAAGTTTCTAGAAGATTCCATGAGTATCCAATTAGTAAACTGTCTCAGACATTTGTCCATTATCGCTCATCGCACCCCAACGAAGGCCTCTTCAATATGCATCACACCTGGCTAGTGTAGGAGTCAGTATGCATCACACCCTGATAGTGGAGCAGTTAGTATGGTCCAGTTTTGGTGAGTTCTGAGTGGTTTTTTAGGTGGAACTTCTGGAGAATGAGGTAATCAGTTGACTATCATCCTTTAGGGTATGAAACAAAACTTGTAGGGGTTAAAGATCCCTTGGTTTATCAACATATAAGATTGGGGTTACAGTGCCCAAATATGTCTATAACACTATGCTCGGTGGTGGGTCTATTTTTTAACGAGCTTAAACCATGGGGGAACTATGCTCAGTTTTATTTTTCTTTTTATGTAAGCTAGAAACGACAAAACTAAAAAGCTAAAAGGAACAAAACTAAAAAGCTAAAACTGACAAAGCTAAAAGGCTAGAAAAATGAAAATTGAAAAAAAAGGTTTACATGCCCCCAACATGATGAAAAGGAGATCTCCTGTAGCCATATGGAAACTTCTGTGGTTAGGCAGGATGGTTTTGTTTGCAGGATAGAAAAAACACTTCCTTGGCTTCATCTGCAGAATAGACAAAGGTGAATGGTGTGTCAGACCAATCACATAACCTATAGGGAAACCATGTTAGGTAGGATGGTTTTGTCTGTAGAATAGACAAAAAACTTCCTTGGTTTCGTTCACAGAATAGACAAAGGTGAATGGTATGTCAAACCAATCACATAACCTACAGGGAAACTTATCTTTTCAACTAGGTTCGTCTGCAGAATAGATAAGGGTGCATGCCCCCTAAGCTTCGTTACATTCACCAGAATACTCCTGGCAATTGGCTGGATGGAATGAAGGTTGAAGAAATATCATCAATGCAAAAGAACCGTTTAGGGATGATGATTGACTTGGAGCTATGCTTGAATAGGGAAATGAAAGCTAGTCAATGGTGACAATCTTGCCTTCATGCGGGAAATACATCACTGGGAAGAGTGTTGAAACAATAGCCTCCATGTTATAAACATAGTCACGTCCAAGGAGTAGATTGTAATCTAATGATCCTGGGACTACCATCACATTCAAATGAACAGTTTTCCTTCCGAAAGTGATCGGTATCTTAGGAAGGATCCCTAACAGTCAACTAGTTCCTTTGTTAAAGCCTAACAGATTTTGCGTAATAGGCATAAGCAATGGCAAACAAAGCGCTTTCCAAGTAGCTGAGGAAAGGATACTCACTGATGCCCCTTCATCTATGATAGTGCCAGACACGATCATTTTTTAAACTTGTACTATGATTCGGAAAGGTACATAAGAAGGAAGGCGAGATCTTGCTAGTCGATTCCAATCAAAGGAAGTGACTATACTACTTGGAGGGGGTATTGAATAAACGGGAAAATTAACCCCTTGATTTATGAGAACTAGGGGATTTTCCTCCTATTGTTAAGGAACGGGCAGATTGCCCGCAAGTTCGTTGGACTCCGAAGTAACAAAAATAATTTGAACGATATCGTTCTCATTCTCTTTAGGGATGGTATGATTTTCTAAAGTTAAAATTGGGTTAACTGTTACCTTGACCTATTGACTTTGGTCGAGTATAGACTCATAAGATTCACTTTCAGAGTGAGTGGTTTTGACCAACGGTTCATTTAAGTCAGTCGGTTTTTCAACTAGTAAAATACTTAGTGAGAGTTTCTTGTAGCCAGATGGAAGTCACTATTGTGAAGTAGGACAGTTATCCAATACTCTTTTGGTTTCATCCAAAAAGGGACAACGATGAAGGGTATGGTTCCCTTCACATAACCTACATGGAACTTTGACCTTTCCTTTCTGTCCATGAACTTCACTATTACTAGTTGATGGTGTGTTGTCAACATGATCACTAGAAGTTGATGACACCGGGTGGTGCAAATGAGGGGACCATTCTCTCAAGATTCGAGGAAAGAACGGACAATCTTGATGAAAATGGTCTCCTCTACAAAATATGCATGGAAATCTGGGTTTGGAAAGCTTAATGTGCGGATTTTCACCATATGAAGCATGGTTGCCCCCTCGCTAAATTGACTTCTTCTTCTTCTCCTTCTCTTTCTTCTTCTTCTCAGCACATGGTTACTTTCATCACTACTTTCACCAAGTGAAGAGGAACAAGGGGAGGGAGAAACAAATGAAGAAGAAGGCGAAGGGTCAACCTCAGCATCAACTGGAGGCTGATTCGATTGCGGAGGAATTATGGTATTTTGAACCATAGAGGTTGAGAATAGCCATACTGGTAGGCCAATTGTAATTCTCGGGAGGGACAATGTGGCCATATACAGAGCACCAATATTTCCCCAAGAAGAAAAAGGACTAGGATTCCCCTCAAAAGGGATTCCTTAATTGGTGGATCCTGGATTTATCTCCATACATCTCAACCTAAGATTGACTCAGGAACAAGAAATTTTATTCCGAATTCAATTAATTTTAATGACACTTTGACACAACTTTTCTTTTTCAATTTTTAAGAGTCGAGAAAAAGCTAAAGTTGACTCTAGTCCCCTTTGATTTTTAATGAGCTTGAAGTGACAATTGCTCAGATGGACCTTTTCTTTTAAGGAGTCGAAAAGAAATGAGTGACTACTCTAGAAAATCTAGATAGAGGGATTACCAAACCAATCGCAAAACTACAATATACACCTTGGTGATAAATTAAAGAGAAATTACCAAGGACTTATGTACGGCAGTCAATCTTCCCAAATGTCGTGTTCAGTGCATTGCGATCGATAGGGTGGCAGACACAGCTTCCTATGGATAAAGGATATAAGCCTATTGTGGTCTCCCAATATATACGCGACGGTATGGGGAGCAAAAGTCTGTGCTAGCACTTGTCATATCAAGGAGGAGGAATTACCCAACCTTTGATGAAAATAATAGTTACTAGTTTTTATGACGCTGGAACACATCTCTAGCCTAGACCTCTAGATGTGTTGCATTAAGTTCCAAAGCATTGTTAGGTTCATTGAGATTTATTTTAGAGTTGATCTTGTTTAAAGTTTGTCTTTCAATGGTTTATCGTGAGATGTTGATTTAAAATTCCTAAAATGCAATCTACAATGATAAACAATCGTTGTTTATTTTGAGTAATGAAAATCCTAGCTACTAAGGAAACAAGATTACAATTCTTTCAAACAAAGAGAAAAGAGCACACACTAATGCACTTTCCTAATCATTTTTTTCACACAAAATAAATGCAAATGAAAATGCATGTATTTGTTGTTCGTTCCCCTTAATGTAAAAAATGCCAAAAAGGAAAAACCAATGTAGCAAAGATCTGAAATATTTCTTTCAAAATGACATTTAGACAATTTCTTTTTCAAAATAGAAAGGAAGATTAAACAATACTTTTCAATTTTGAACAAAAAATATGCTTTCGACACTTCAAATAAAAAACAAATCAAACCAAATACATGACAAAAATTTCAATTGACTATCCAAGCAAGGAACAATCCACGACACTTCTCTTTTTTGATACAAAACGACAGTTACGACACTTTTCGTATCAAAGCGACAGTGCAATTTAAGCAACTTTTCGACAAAGGATTGTAAATGATGGACAGATACATAAAAACATTCACTAATCCTAATCAATGGAGGCTGATCTATGTGATGCAAGCATGCTTCAATAATGAGGTACTTTTCATAAGCAGCAAAAACAACTAAACAAAACTGAAAATAAGGACAAAAACCCCAAACTTCTAGAATGGAAATAGGTTCAGTCAGTCATCGCATCTGGGCTTCATAGAAACAAGGATGCATTACACCTACTACACTTGGGAAGTGTGATGCATGCTGGCTTACAGTGACAGATAGTGTGATGGGCCAAGGAGCGCAACTGAAGTGGGTTTTGGCTTAAATTTGCAGCTGATTTCAGTGAGTTAAGCTGAGCTATGATGGGAAACAAAGAGTAAAGTATAGAGGCAAGCCTTGAGAGGTTACTGAGCTACCAAAAGGGCATCTAAAATGCTTGTAAGTCCCAGTGGAGTCACCATTTTGTTTTTGGGAAAACTAGTCTCTTTTTAATCGACTAAACCTCTAGGCTTGGCAGCTACCCTAGAAACAATAGTTTAAAGCAATTCACAATTTTTTCTATGCACAATAGATAAGAGAAAGATGAGTGGACCAACCTGGAACTTCCGCTTAATACTTTGTTCGATCTTTCTCCCCCTTGACAGAGCTTGCAACTCCTCTCCGTACTTATCCCACTTGAAGAATACTTGTAGAAACCCAGTAGCAAAGAACCATCAAAGCATCTTGATCTATTGTAACATAAGCACTACAGAATCAGATATATAATGAACATACAATGGCATTCACAAATAATAACATTAACAAGTGCACAATTATATGGAAGAAAACTTGAAGAACTTTATTAAATAGAAGGGAGAATTACAACCCAGTTGTCTGATCCAACGTCATCCTCCCGGCATCAATCCCTCTTCACCTCATGAAATAGCAAGATCACACCAACAATGCAATGCTCTTACCTCAAATACAAACTATCAGCACTTCCTTGCAGTTCACAATATTCTAGCCTCTGGATCCCTTAGATGAGTGATCCATTTATAGATGTGTGCAAGGGTGTGAGTCATCTTTGGGGTTTTGATTAGTGTCATTCCACTTGTTACATCTGGTTCCACTTGGAGATTTCTTGAATCTCTTACTCATCCCTAGGCGAATTCAGAGAGGCATGTGTCATAAGAGAAGTTTCTAGAAGATTCAATGAGCATCCACTTAGCAAACTATCTCAAAAATTTGTCCATCCTCACCCATCGCACACTAGATAAGGCCTAATCAGTATGCATCGCACCTTAGCAGTGTACCACTTAGTATGCATCACACCTGGCATATGTAGCAGTCAATATGGTTCAGTTTGGGGCATTTCTGGATGGTTTTTCAGGTGGAACTTTTGGGAAACGATGTAATCAGATGACCATGTTCCTTTAGGGTGTGAAACAACTCTTTTAGGGGTTGATGAGTCCTAGTTTATCGACATATAAGATTGGGGTTGAAGTGCCTAAATATTTCTATAACAAGAAGGAGAGGTGGAGATGGTTAGGGATAGTCACAGGGAGAGAAAGAGATAGAAAAAAAGAGATAAGTATACGAATAAGGAGGGAGACATAGAGATAAAGGGAGAGAATAGAGATAGAGAAATTCCTAACCCATCCTACTCTAGCCTAGATTACTGTAAGATACTCTATCCTACACTACTATACCCTAACCTAGCATAACCTACTCTCACCTAGCTTGATCTACTCTCCCATATCTTAGCGTAAAGTAACGTAATCTACTCTATCCTAGCCTAACCTAATGTTGCCAAGCCTAGCTTGGAATAGCTGAACCAAACCTGGCCTAGCGTACCCTAACCTAACCTACTCTACCCTAGCCTAGCCTAGACTAGCCTAACCTACTCTATTATTGCCTAGCATAGCCTAGCCTAATCTAGCCTACTCTGTCTTAGCCTAGCCTAGCATACTCTAGCCTAGCCTACTCTACTCTAGCATATCCTACTGTACTTTGGCCTAATATAGCTCACCTTAGCCTAGCCTAGCCCTAAACTAGCCTAGCCTAGCCCTAAACTAGCCTAACCTACTCTAGCTTAGCATAACCTAGCCTAACCTAGTCTATCTTAGCCTAACATAGCCTATCCTACCCTAGCCTAACCTACTCTAGCCTAGCCTTACCTAACCTACTCTAGCCTAGCCTAACCTAGCCTAAACTACTCCAACCTAGCCTAACCTACTATAGCCTAGCCTATCCTAGCCTAACCTAATGTAGCCTAGCCTATTCTAGACTAACCTACTCTAGCCTAACGTATCCTAGCCTAACCTATCATAGCGTAGTCCAACCTAACCTAACCTACTCTAGCCTAGCCTAACGTACTATAGCCTAGCTTATCCTAGCCTAGCCTATCCTAGCCTAACCTACTCTAGCCTACCCTATCCTAGCCTAACCTACTCTACTCTAGCCTATCCTAGCCTAACATACTCTATCCTAGTCCAACCTAGCCTAACCTACTCTAGCCTAGCCTAAAATAGCCTGACCTACGCTAGCCTAGCCTACCCTAGCCTGACCTACTCTATCCTAGCCTATCCTAGCCTAACCTACTCTAGCCTAGCCTAACCTATCCTAGCCTAGTCTAAAATAGCCTAACCTAGTCTAGCCTAGCCTAACCTAGCCTATCCTAGCTTAACCTACTCTAGGCTAGCCTATCCGAGCCTAACTGACTCTAGCATAACCTATCCTAGACTAACCTACTCTACTCTAGCCTATCCTAGCCTAACCTACTCTAGCTTAGTCCAACCTAGCCTACCTACTCTAGCATATCCTAACTATCCTAAACTACTCTAGCCTAGCCTAACCTAACCTAACCTACTATAACCTAGCCTAACCTATTCTAGCCTCGCCTATACTAGCCTAACCTACTATAGCCTAGCCTATCCTAGCCTAACCTACTCTAGCCTAGCCTATCCTAGCCGAACCTACCCTACCTAGCCCAACCTAACCTAACCTACTCTAGCCTAGCCCAACCTAGCCTAACCTACTCTAGCCTAGCCTATCCTAGTCGAACCTACTCTACTCTAGCCTATCCTAGTCTAACCTACTCTAGCTTAGTCCAACCTAGCGTAGCCTAACCTAGCGTAACCTACTCTAGCTTAGCCCTGGCCTAACCTACTCTAGCCTAGCCTATCCTAGCCTAACCTACTGTAGCCTAGCCTATCCTAGCCTAACCTATCCTAGAGTAGTCCAACCTAGCCTAACCTACTCTAGCCTAGCCAAATCTAGCCTAACCTACTCTAGCCTAGCCTATCCTAGCCTAACCTACTCTAGCCTAGCCTTTCCTAGCCTAACTCGCTCTACTCTAACCTATCCTAGCCTAACCTACTCTAGCCTAGTCCATCCTAGCCTAACCTACTCTAGCCTAGCCTAGCCTACCTTACCCTATAGTAGCCTACCCTAACCTACCCTAATCGAATCTATTCTTACCTACCCTAGCCTAGAGTACTATAGCCTAGCCTAGACTAGCGCTACCCTACTATATCATAGCCTAGCCTAGCCCTCCACTATGCTAGCATAGCCTAACCTACTCTAGCCTAGCCTAACCTAGCCTAACCTACTCTAGCCTAGCCTATTCTAGCCTAACCTACTCTACTCTATCATATCCTAGCCTAGCATACTCTAGCCTAACCTACTCTAGCCTAGCCTATCCTAGCCTAGCCTACTCTACTCTAGCATATCCTAGCCTAGCATACTCTAGCCTAGTCCAACCTAGCTTAACCTACTATAGCCTAGCCTAACCTAGCCTAACCTACTCTAGCCTAGCCTATCCTACCCTAACCTACTCTAACCTAGCCTATCCTACTCTAGCTTAGAGTATTGTAGCCTAGCCTAGACTAGCGTTACCCTACTATATCATAGCCTAGCCTAGCCCTCCACTATGCTAGCATAGCCTAACCTACTCTAGCCTAGCCTATTCTAGCCTAACCTATCCTATCCTAGCAAACCTAGCCTAACCTACTCTAGCCTAGCCTAACCTAGCGTAACCTACTCTAGCCTAGCCTAGCCTAGCCTAGCCTACTCTACTCTAGCATATCCTAGCCTAGCATACTCTAGCCTAGTCCAACCTAGCTTAACCTACTATAGCCTAGGCTAACGTAGCCTAACCTACTCTAGCGTAGCCTAGCCTACCCTAACCTACTCTAGCCTAGCCTATCCTACTCTAGCCTAGCCTATCCTAGCCTAACCTGTCCTAGCCTAGTCCAACCTAGCCTAACCAACTCTAGCCTAGCCTAACCTAGCCTAACCTACCTAGCGTAGCTTAGCCCATTCTATCCTTAAGTAGCCTAGTCTATTTTAGTCTATCCTAACCCACTCTAGCTTAGCCA
>APFE030580800.1:17012-37131 GCA_000404065.3 Pinus taeda
TGAAGTCTTTGTGAGCATGCACATGAGTTGTCCCACTGATTGAGGAATTTATCCTTAATTTCCTCCACTCATTGAGGGTATAAGTATGAGTTCTATAATGAGAGAACCAGTTGACTTAATTCTAACTAGTCAAGTCCAGTTAGATTATTTTAACAAGTTGTTAAAATAATAAAATATCGTTTATTAATGCTTGCATGCATGTGACAACTATTATTTTAGATAACTGAGAATTCAGTCATGGATAACTGTTGCATGTCAGTTCTGTCAGAGACCTAATTGAGATCATATGTGGGACAGTGTATTACCAAATGCTTGGATATTTCTAGTAAGTATTCCTTTCATGTAAGGATCTATTATAGGAGATTGGGGGACTTGTGGCCTATATATTGAGGCCTAGGTAGTCCATGATTTTCATCTTCTAATTGAAGATCATCAGAGTACAAAGAGAGAAAGATAGCTATTGAGCTGATTCTTTTTGTATGTTGAAGAGGATTTCCACTTGATTGATAATACAGTGTTGGGGTTTTATGCTGGTGCTTTCCCCAGTGATATATTCTGTGCTATGTGTGATTGATTTCTCTTGATCAGTTATGCATGTTTCTACTTGATGTTGCTCATGAATTTGATTATGCTTCCGCTTAATGTTTTGTAGAAGTAGAACAAGTATTATGCTTTAGGACATTACATATATCAGTTTGTTCTACAGGTGAAATTTCTACATGGTATCAGAGCTAGATAATTTGTAGAAAAAGCTCTACAACCCCCACACAATATTCCCTCTTCTTCTACCAATATTTCCATGCACATAATCTATTCTATCACCTGTGGACCCCATATGTCACCTAACCCTTGGGTGGTTTCTTCTTCTATAGATGTAGATACACATGGTGAACATGCGTTGTTGTTATCAAAAGAGATTCCCTCCTTGATAGTCCTGTCAACACCTCCTGACACTGGGCAGAACCTCCATCCCAATATGGAATATGACCTGGATCCTTTTCCACATGGGCCATCACTCTTCCTCTTCCACGTGGCTCCCTTGATGATGAAGCTTCTTTTTGACAAGTCATATTGGAGGTCATGGATTAACCTATTGAAAATCCTAGGGAGATTATGCCTCTTCATTCCTTTAGCCTTCCCAAGTTGGAAAAGGTAGAGATTAGTAAGCAAAATCTTGAGTTGACCTAGGGGGAACCTCCTAGGCCCTCCCTAGAAGTGCCACCCATGGACCGAATCAAGTCTTGGGTTTATAATATTGAACTTGCCAATGAATTTTCCACCTCATATCCACCTTTCTATGAGTGTCTTGTACCCCCTTTATGTATTGATAGTCTTTGTCAAGAAGCTCCACTAGTTCACATGACCACTCACCTTGTATGTCCTCGATTCATTCCTGATAAGGCTATGGTTCAAGGTTTTCCATGGCATCATCAACCCTTAGGAATAAAGGAATTCAACTTTTTTTGGCATGCCCCCATCATGGTGTGCCATATGGTAGCTTCTCCATGAGTTCATGTATGGAAATCCTTAACCTATGCTTGGTAATGGGTACACCTTGGTGTGACTTATTAAATTGAGTCACGCTTGTACATATTGTACATAGGAGTGTGTTGGGCCTCCAAAATGTCTTCAAAATGACATCCACTTTCACCTTTATCACCACCATTTCACTCACATGTCACAACTCCATAACCATGTAACATTTCATTAGCCACCATTTTCATAAATATATGGGTTAGGATCCTTATTTACCAAAGTTATTTATTTTATGTGTTTAAAGTTAATTTATGATTTAAAACTAGGAAATTAACATGGTTTCATGCGTCTATATATGTGGCTTGAGTTTCATGACATGTGCAGGTCATTTGGAAGCTTCCAAAGCACCTTTATTTGGCCTCCAATGCTCAAATTCGAATTCCCTTCAAAGGAGATTTGGATAAAGGTTAAAGAAGGGTATGTGTCCTATTTGGATTGTAACTCTATGAGGTGTCTCATCATTTCTTATTTGGATTATAACTCTATGAGACACCTAGGGAATATGTGTCTCATTATGAGCTATCTGGTTGTAACTATATGAGATTTTAGTGGATCCTCGTTAAATAGGGTAGCTTATTATGTTTTTGTATAAATAGGAGAGCCTTTTCTTTTGAAGGCATGTGTAAAGTTGGAGAAATGCTCATGTTTTTAATAGAGAATTTGAAGCTTATACTTGGATATTTGAAGATTTAGTTTTGCTTTCATATGGAGCTTCTTCACTTGTCATCCTCATACACCATTGGAATGACCATCTAATGATTGTGAAATTTAATTGCTTTTAAAGATTAAAGTTCATTTGTTTTCTTAGTATTAGTTTTAGAATGACTATGTAATCTTTGCTTTTCTAAAAACATTTCAATAGGGAAGATTTATGTGTTTTCTAATTAGATTAAGTTTGAGGCAAGAGCTCATAGTTATTTAGTTTCCTTTCATGTCCTGTTATTTACTTTCTTAGATCAAACTATCAATTCATTGTATAATCGAATAAAGGATCAAGCCAAGAAGGTGACTTCAAATTGGGTGATTAAATGTTCAACCTATGCAATCATTGAGCTTTACCTTTTCATGCTTTTATATTTGCTTTTAAGATCCTCATTTAATTGCATTAACTGATATTCCTAAAGATCATTTTAAGAAATTGATTTAATCATATTTCAAGATTGAATTATTGAATATTTAATACATGCAATTACTGAGTTATTTTCTGCACACTTTACTTGTTTTTTCTAGGACATTAGAAGTTAAAGTATAAATATTTGCTTACACATCATCTCAAGAAGGTAACACTTCATAATTGAATGCTGGAGTAACTAAGTATACATTAGCTATTTTTTATTTCACAGGTTAATTGAATTTCATTTTCATTATTTGATTTCATAGATTAGATGAATTGGTTTTTGTTATTTTGTAGTTAGATTGATCTAAACTAAAAGACAGTTTCTAGCACATACAGTGCACGCATGCTTCACAAGTTTACGAAACCCCTGGGTTGAAATACTAAATGATAGGCAATGACTTTGCCCCAACAGTGTGTATGATATTTTATCTCTTTTTGGTTTGGTGTGTGATGCAATAAATTTTCTAGTTCATCATATATGCTAAAAAATCCAAAAATAAATAAAAAGTAAAAAATCATAAAACCAAAAAAATAAAGAATACATGGTCCTGTTTTTACCTAATCCATGTTTTGATTATTTCATTATGTGATTTAACCATGGGTCTAGTCTTTGTGGATGATTTTTATAGGATAGGGTGGTGTTTTTATTGCGACATCCATTGGACCTTAGGTGCGTTTCTCTTAAACTTGACATGCAGGGGTAGGTCACATATTTCCATCTCTGTTGCATTATTAACCATCGCGTCCACTTTCACTGTGCCTTAGGTTCAACCTCGTCAACTTGATACATTAGCCCATATCTCTTGTGCACGTCATAATTTGGTGGTAGAGATTACATGTACATGAATGCCCTAGTTTAACACCTATTTTCCGTGTTGGTGTCCATGCAGTATTTATTTCCTTTTTGGAATTCCTCTTTTTGACCCACCATGACTTAGAATTTGAACCTCATCTACTCTTCTTTATCACATTTTGGCCTTACCTTAGGAGGATTCTACACTTTATCCGTCGTGATCACTACATTTTATTCACCTACTTTTGCATGAAAATCCTTGGTTTCATTTCACCACCACTGTCATCCTTTGCTTGGCCTACCATTTACTTTCAATTAGTGTCTTACCCTTTCGTAGAGGAGCCATTGCAATGAGTGGTGTTATTTTCCAGCATATCTACCTCCTTATGCTTTGAGTGGTTCCATCATACTTGAACTAGTTTCTACCCTTATACCACTCATTCCTCTAAGACGTTGTTTTTTGCATTATTTTCATGCTCGTTAAACAATGAAAATGCCAATTCCATTTTGATTTTCTTTTCATGACTCTTTAAAACCATGAAAGCCTAAGCTTCTTTTGCCCATCTTCTTATTCTCATAAAACTTATATGAAAATTTCAAGTTATTTCCATCTTTTCCTACTTGTTAATTAAATTGAAACTAGGTGAGCAATCTCGTTTCCATTCTCAAGCTCGTTAAACCGTGAGAAGGAAATGAGTGTAATTTTATCTCTTTTTTAGCCTCATTAAAACTTACGAAAAAGGAACCTATTGATAATGCTTGTCTTATATTTCACGTGCATTAAATCATGAAGGAGACTAAAAAGAGAAAACAAGAAGGGAATAATTTATTTTTTTAGTCGTCAAAATGGAAACATCAATTGCGTCACCATTGTGCACAACACTTATTTGAGTCATTATCTCACAACTAGGTTTTAGCTTGCTTAGGAGCTATACCATACATATGAGTTTGTCTACTCCTCTAGTTAGTATCTGTTCTAGTCACTATTGAGCATGCTTGAATGCCTCTTGCATTGTTGCATGATATCACGTGGTGCTCAATAGTCACGCTGAAAAGTCATTTTTATGTCATGCCATTATGTGTTCAAGGGATTTCTTAGCCTTATTGGCCATCTGCAGTCCTTGTTGACCTATTTGTGTCGATCATCCCTATGTTATTTGCACTTCATCATTTCATAAATTCAACCATTCACATCATCTCTTGGCATGTTTCGTACCGATTGATGGGGGATACATTAAGGCCCTCCTTCGATGGATCTTCTCCTATCGACTTCAACTCGTTATCCAAGAGCTTGATCTAGGAACCTTTAGTACCTTGGAGCTTGCAGACCTTAGTGGCAGGAATCCTCATGACTGACAATGGATTTACATCATTGACTCCTGATCGGTCGAGTTCGCAAGTGTTTGATGTCAACTCATATATTCACACTTAGTGGACTATGCTAGGTACCTTGGGATCCATTTTCATTATCAGTGGGTTCCCTCATGTTTGTTAATGGTACACACATTGAATGGAAATTATACGGTTTCTACCATGCTCAACATTAGCACATCTATTCACATGATGTAGATTCGTACCATAGGGGTTATGTATAGAACTGTAGGTTAGGGACATATCACTCTTATATGGCACCCTTCCCAAGCTATGTTGGAGTTATGCATCATTCATTAAATTTGAGGACTACTCTAGGGCACCTCATCTGTTATGTGTCCAGAGTCCTACTAATGTACATTGTGACATAGATCCACGTTTTAGTTTCTAGTGGTTATGATATTTCTAGTCTGTCACATAGATCCACTATGTATTGTTTGCCGCCATGTCTTAGGATTTCATGTTATGGATCTGTAATTTATGTTTGGCGGCCATGCTCAATTTTCATTTTATGAACGAGCATGGGTATTCCTGCCTCAAGGATGTTATTAGTAGAGTTGAGACTCCAACATTTGGGTTTCTCTAATTGAGCTTCGCATTTTTGGCTCCTTCCTCGCATTTTGAGCTCTAAGTTTTATTTTAAGGCATTTTATCCATCAGTTTCTCTTATGACCTCATGCATTAGGGGGCATCTGCGATAACCTTATTTTCTAGTCCAATATAGTGAGATAAACCCAAGTTCAAATTACCTCAGTTGCTAGCTAGAATGCATTCCCTTTCACCTTTGCTTTTACTTATATGGGATTTATTCCATGTTAAAAGGGTGGAATTACATGATTGAGTAATTTAGCATAAATATTTTGTCAAAAAATTATAATTATGAGATAATACTAATTTCATAATTGAGACATTGAGAAAAAGCTCATAATTGAGAAAAATGTTTCTAGAGTTTGTCATTCCTAAAGAGATCAACTTGACACACTTTCATATGGGTTGGCCAGGGGTCCATAATTGTAGAATTTTCCTAACTTCCCAAGCCCCTACATGTCTAGATACATTCTCCTAGAGGATATAATGAACCTATATAATATCATCAAGATGAAATGGGGCTAGATATAGTATCCATATTATAACACGGGAGCAGTGCCACAATGGGAGAAGGAGGCCATGCTGCAAGTTGGAGAAGAGGAACTCACTGTTTGGGTATATGATCTTTATGTATTTTATGTTGTTGATTAATGAAAGTGTATGCTTCCTTTTCCTTATATGCTATTTGAATTATGTGTTCATGTATCTTCTTTTATGCTAATCTGCCCCTTGCAAAAGGCATATTTGTTTTGATTGTTGGTGCATGTGTGCAAATCTAGTGGATCATGATAGCTAGGAGCAAGATCTTCAAGTGGAAGCAGGATCTCTGACATCAAAACCAACTCTCTACACTGACCTACGAGGGATCAGGTGCATCTTCTAAAATTGTTGATTATAAATTCCATAGATGAATGCTATGTGTGTTTAGGGATCTAATATATTTTCTTTCATTGCTCTTTGCACATATATACACACCTTCTTCTAGGTAGATTCTGAGCTAATATATTAGGTTAAAAGTCACCTACTTCTATTAGGTGAAATTCTATCATTAACCCAACAATATTCTATCAATATTATAGAATTTTTGTAGTTGTGAACTATTTCCATTGCCACTAAAGATTCTTCAAATATGATGAAGTTTCCTAGAAAATATTTTTTCAACAACTTCATCAACTAGAGGGGTCATCAAATACTAACATACCAATTCCATGTAGCAAGATCAAAATCTCTAGTATTAAAGTATCCAAGAAACAATTTTGTTCTTGAAGCATGACAAACCATTCTAAGCTAGTCAAAGGTAAACATCAAGTAACATTTTAATTGTATTTGTTTAAATAAATTATAAAGCTTAGAATGAAAGGACATATTTAATCTAATATCAAAATATGGTATAATTTTAAATGACTTATTTTAATGATAACATTCTACAACCCACGTCTTTTGATCCATTATATCCCTATTCAATTGCATCATTAATTAAGTTGCTTGAAAATCGCCTTGATGATTCCATCAAGTGGTCAAGAGGTTTTATTATGTAACATGGAATTAATTCTCCATCATTACACAAGATGGAATGAATACTTCTATTAAGCACATTTGAACTTGAACTTGTATACCTTTTCCATATTTCCATTATATTAATTCCACTTAACATCTATCCCTCTACCACCTTTTCATCGTATTCACTTCACCTATTGTATTAGCCCATACATATACCACCATTGATAACAATGATAACAAATATAATTTTATGAACTAATAATCCCTTAATGTTGAGGATGGTGCCTGTGGTATTGTTGGGATGGGGTCCCTTGGGTCAATTTTGTTAAAATATTGTAAGTATCCACATTTTGAGGAGCAGAGCGCGAGTAGCGTAGGTCACTAGGAGTCATGGGGCTTAGGAAAGTCAAAGCCCCTTAGTTTTTGTATTTTTTTTTAGATCCACCCATGGTTTGCGAACCATGGTATTGTAATAGAAAAGAGTATATAAAAGGGTGTCTTAGCGAGTCTAAGGAGATTACTAAATAGAATGGGATTTTGCTATGTTCTGAGTCTGTATGATCTTTCTATATTTTTGGTGAAGGGGGAGGCTCCTACAGCTGAGTGCATGGAGACCTTGGTAAGTTTGCAGCTGAGTGCACAGACCCCTACTATTGTGCACGCAGGGTTTGGAAAGTTGTACAAGAAATATCTAAAGTAATAAAGGATATTTGAAGCAATTATGTGTCTATTTTTATATACTTGTGTATTTTCTTTATCTACGTGCAAACAAATGACATTTATCTGTATTTTGTCTTAAGTACTCCACGAAGATCTGGATATACTATTATATGTTATTTTATGCATGGTTAGACGTTTGCATAAATTTTATAGCTCTATTTAACTAAAAATCACTTTAAGTTTGGAAAATTCATGAATAAGGGTTCGTGAAGGTAAGATCAGGATTGAAACTAAAGAAACACCTTAACCCCACATCACATAGCCTTCTGTATGTAGAAGCCTCGTTCTAGCATCCCCCAATACTGCCTCGGGTGAGACTGCAGCCTGCGCTACGCAGGTCGTTGCCGAAAGGGATGATACTGTAGGGTTTTGTTATTTAGCGCAGTTAACTCTAAAACTGGGTCCAAGATCCCTTAATCCAACAAGTATGACTTGAACCTATAGGACCTAAGTTCTTAGAACCTTATCCAAAATGTAGGGAAAGGTTCTAGAGACTAGTCTGACTAAATTTTTTAGAAAAAAAAACAAGGATATGATGTTGAAGTAACAAAGTCAATTTCCAAATCCTTTGATGGGGTTGAAGATGATGTTGGGGACATCTAATTGAAGGTTACAAAGTTTTTCTTAGTTGAAGCCATCAAATTACCAGGGACTAGAGAGAACTAGTTTAAAACCCAAAAAATTAAGGGAGACACATGGAGGAAATTTCTGATCAACCCTTAGATGACAACAAGAAATTGGAAAAAGGACATACCAATCTCAACATTCAAAGGGAAATGGAGGGACGTTCTCTCTATTATCCATAAATTCATCATTTGTGAAGGTAGATCTGGTGTGATAATTTTCTATCACATTTGTCTCCTAATGTGCTTCCAAAAAGGTCATGAAATAAATTTAGCTCATTATTTTCTTAACAATATTAAAAAATGACTTCAAAAGTTTAGAAAAATCCTAAGAATATGGAAAGAAGTGTGTATGATTTGGGATTGTTAAAATTTATTTGAAGAAGAACTGCATAAGAAAGGGGACAATTAGGATAATTTTCTATTGCGAAATTCCTTCAAAGAAGCTCCAATAACTTCACAACAAACATATGTTCCAAGTCGTAAGAAGGAAAACTCTAGTGATAGGGTTTCAAAGCCCAAGAATCATAACCCTAAGCCTGTAGAGAAAGTAATCTTGTAGTAGAGTCAACAAATGAGTTATTACATGAATTTGAAGGAAAAATTGAAGAAAACCCTGAGCCTGTAGATAATTTTGAGCCTAAAGGTTCTCAAGTGAAGGAAATAACTAAAGAGAGGGTTTCTAGTTTGAAACCACAAAAACCCAAGGAAATATCATAGAATAAGAAGGGGAGAAATAAAAATAAAATAAGAAAATCCCTGTATCGAAATTGGAGAACAATTTAGCTACAGAGGAATTCATAGTCAAATAGTAGTAAAAGGAAAAATTTGAGAGAAGGAAAATTAAAAGAAAATAAACCCTAAGACTGATGAAAAACCCCAGAGAGTTACTGAAAGTATGACCAAAGAATTGATGGGGCAAGGAAATGTTGATTGTCCAGTAATCAACATTGAAAATTCTGATTCTATTTAAGCAAAACATGAACTAAGTAGGAAGGGCCCCTTGTGAGGACACACATTTCCATCATTCTTTGCATGGTTAATCTCTTTATGTTTCATTTCACTTTCATGAACATAGTAGATTAGATTACAACTTGATATGTCATTTCTTAATTACAATTGTTTGTGTTTAGTTTGTAACAATTACATCTCTATTCAATTAACTCCATTTTCAATTAGAAAAGTTCCTTCTCAATCAGTTAAGAATTGATTATTTACTTGAAACATAAAGATAGAAACTTGTGTTACTTTCTCATGCAGAACCCTGAGTATCCTATGACATTTGTCTCAATTTTATGATCAATCTCTTAACAGGATAGATTATCTCAGTGCCAAATTCATCCATCGTTGGGGTTGACGAATGTGTCTTGATCCTTCCTTGATTTAAAGAAGATATGATTAGTGGATAGGGTAGGATGGAGTCCTTGTATGTTAATTTATTCCCTGGTGAAAGAATGATTGTGTCTCCATGGGACTTCAATTAATCATTCCTTTTGTTTTTTTGGTTAGACTTCCATTGATTTTCAACGTATTTATAGGCTAATATCTATAGTCTCTAGAGTTTGTTCTTTCTCTTCAACAGAAGAGGGTTCATTTTTTATTAATGGTTCATTCAATGCAACAATAGAATCCTAGAATTCAATATCCATGATATGAGTAAGTCATGCGTGTTAGGTGAATAGGAGGATGAAGCTATGAAGTCACTTATTTCTTCATCCCTAGTTTTATCTTGCATGGCTATATATTGGCCAGTAGTGTGGAATTGATGGGAAACTTCCTCTTCGTCACTTTCCTCTTTGTTCACGCAAAATGATGTTTTAATATCTATACTGGGCTTAGCAAGGGGATAGATGGTGAGTTGTTTTGTCGATGTCCCTGGGGAAATGGCCATATTATCAAACCTATGGCTGATGTATGTGTCTGCAATAGTTATCCATGGCCTACTTAGGCTTAGAGGATAACCTCCCATGGAGGTATTGGGTTGTAGGACCATAAAGTTAATGAGATATTCCCATGAATCTATAGATATTACTACATCTTTCAAAATTCCATTTGGTTTAATAGTTTTCTCATCAACAGGTTGTAATACCATGGGGGTCTACCTAAGACTAAAAATTCCTATAGATTTCATGGTTCCGTGAGTCATAACATTAATGGAAACCCCGAGGTCAATCAATGTGTCTGGGATAAGGGTATGGATGAATTGCACATTGACTATTAGGCTTCCCGGGTCTGAGTGTTTGGCCGTGAGAATCCCCCCCCGACAGACACATACCATCATAAGGCCCAAAAATGTGCACATGACATGAATATTTTGAGGATCCTTTATTTTTGTACTTGGTTTCCTTAGGCACAATTCCATTACCACTTTTAAATATACAGGGACATATTTGATTGACTGGAATAGTGGTATATGATCATACACATTCTTAAGCTCGCCTAAAAGACCAAACTCGGGTTGGTAATTGGTTTTCCTTGGTCCAACACTTTTGGGTAAGGAGGAACCTGTAGTTCTTGGTGGACATGGTCTATTCTTGAGGTATCTAGAGATTGAATTAGTTCCAATTATTCAGTTGAAACTTCCTCATTAAGATATTTAATATATAGAGGAGGATGTTCCTCGGTTATAGTCTTTCGTGATATGAAGTGATTGTCATGTTAGCCTAGGTAAGAGATAACGTAACTTGGGTAAGTGGGGTAAGTTGCAAGCCCTACAACTTGGGCTAGTTGAGATTCCTTACCATTTTTATGGTTAGGAATGGTAGGTAGTTATGGTGTTTTCACTGTGACACTGAACCTCAAAAATTTATTCCTAATTCAATTTTGCAGCCTACATGAACTGTCGTTCCAAGATACCTAGTGCCACCACATTGTTTTCTTGACTATCTTGGTGTTAACCCCAAGTGTCATTTCCTCCTAAGTCAAAGTTTCTAAGTGTTGTCACCTTATCCTTAGAAGTAGTTGTGTTATTTTACCCAAGGATAGGAGAAGGCATAACTTTTATCCACTTAGTGTCTAGCTTTGTTCAACATGCATCACACACAAAAGCAAGAAAAAATAGTTTCTTTGGGAAAAATCGCACTCCAAAATGATGAAGATCTGTGCCCTCTTCAACCTCATGCATGTGTTTTTCTTGTTTCATGTGGTTGAACTCTTATATAATAGGATACCAATTCACTTCACTTAAATGACTCATTCATCCGTCGACAAGTGGGGAGCATGCATGGGTTTGTTTTACATGTAATGTTTTTATAATCAACTCAGTTAATCATTCTTTCACAAAATCATTCTCATATGGTTGAGTGCATATCTTTGAATCAAGGAGCTCTTCATCGATCTCTATTCCAAGTAAGTTTTGCATGTCGATTCTTTCACTTGTCTTAGATATTTTTGTTGTCGATATTGCTCTCCTTGCTGGCATTTCAATTCTTTTTAGTTTCTTTGCTAGGATTTCAGTTCATTATTTCTAGTACAAGTGTTAATATGTTTTCACAAGTTGTGACTCTTCGCATTTTGTGACTTTTCACATTCTATTCATGATTGCAACAAAATATATAAGAAATTGTAAATCCTTTATCAACATTCCAATCATTTTATCTTGTTGCTTGACTTCTTCTTGAGCCATTTCGAGCAAGAGTGCACTTCTATAAATGAAGGCTTGATTGTCTCAAAAAAATGCACTCAAAAAATCAAGTTTTCCTCTTGAGTGCACTCCTTCAACTCAAAGAACTACACCCTCCTTGAGCACATGAGCACACCTTGAACCAATGAACGATTTCTCCTTAATTCTTCAACTATGTGCCATGTTCCCTCCTAGTCCCTCTTGAGCACATAGGAACACTGGGAAGGCTCAAAGCCTGAACCCTTCGATCCTTCGGTGTGCTCCCTTACGCCCTCCTTAGTCCCTTTAAGCGCATGAGCACATCCCAAACCCATGAATGACTTCCCTTCATGCTTCGACAATGCGCCCTGCACCTTGCACCATTGAGCTCCCTCTCTCTCCTTACTTAAGTGCAAAAGCACACCTTGAAGGCCTCTTGTGAGCCTTGACCTTCCATTGTTGATTTGACATGTGGCCTCCTTTGTTTTGATGTATTTTTCTTACCTAAACAATGACCATGTCCCTTCTTTGACAAGCTTGCATTCTCAACTAGATTTGATTTCTCTTTGAACATGATTTGCTAAGTTATTGTTTGTAATAGATAGAGTATTTCTTGAAGCTAATCTTTGTTTCCGTGAGTATGCTTCCACGTGTAGGTGTTCTAGGTACTAGTCTTATTACTCTTTCATCATCTGTTGGAATGACGCCTCCCACTACCCATCGAGTGGCCTCAAAAGAAGCTTCAGAAGCAAGCACTAAAGGAGTAGTGGAAGTTAAAAATCCTACCACTCCTATTATTACAAACACACAATGTTTTATAGACAAATATACCAAAGTCACACAGAAGGATATTAAAGACACATTCATGAAAAAATAATTTCCTGAGAATTTGGAAGACAAAAAAGTCTACATCAACATAAAGCAATTCAAGATACACAAAATTGCATGCAGGTTCCTTGTCATACCTTGTGTAGAGGCAATTGAATGGATTCTCACATATGGATGATTCAGATTTGGTGCTTTGTAGTGAAAGTGGTGATCTACTCTCCACCTACAAGATGTTGAAACCCACACAGTATCCCAATAACATATTCTCTACTAGATGGGCCAATCTCAGCACAAGTGAAATAATTAAGTCATGTTGTCAAGAGCCTACCAAATTCCAACACTGCCCCATTGCAATACTCGACTAGAATTTTGAGGGAGGTGTACCAATATCTTATTGCTATGAGATGTAGGTTGCATGAATGAAATAATGCAGAAGTGTTTGAAAATAATTGGATATTCATGCTCAACTTGGTAGTTACCTGAGGAAAAATATTTAATTGGGCGGATATACTTTCTTTTCAATTGCAGCGACATGTGGGGCAGGTCAAAGCAACTTTATGAGAAAACCAAGTGCTTGAATTCTATATGTCAGCATGTCTATTAGATGGGATCTATGCCCTGTATGCATTCCTAGGGATGTATTGGAATTGGACCGCACAAGAAAAATTCCTGGTCTACTTCCATTATAGGGTGTTGTTAGAATTATGTTTCACGGGAGAATATGACATATTGGTGGAACATTTCTTTGCAATCATATTTGAGATGATCTATGAGATCGACCCTCCTTGCATGAACTTCTAGGTGAAAGAGGCATTGCATGATATCACAAATTGGTTTGTTGCACCAGAAGGTACATATATCAAATGCTCCAGATGCCAATTTTCTCCCCATGTTATGCCACGATATGTGACTAACAAGGTGGTCTTGCAAGAAGTTTCTTATCAGTTAAATAAATGGTTGATAGGAATTTTTCACAGAAGGAAGAAGGCCCCTTAATGGCCTACTTTCCCTTTGAGGATTGGAATGGATGAACTGAAGAGCCTCCAGGCTGCCGATGCTGAAATACAAGAGCTAAATTGTTTACACTTTTCAGTCAAGGACTTTCATATGTATGACCCCAGGAAAGTGTCAAAACAACATTGTGATAAGATTGGCTTTGCTTGGGGATATACATCAATGACTATTGCAGATGATGGAAAGGAAAAAACCGGTACAACACACCAAGAAAGACACACTTAGAACTTGAAGCTAGATACCCCCAAGTTCCTCTAGCTCAAGATGTACAGATACAGGAGGCACCACAAGCAACAACTCAAGAAAGTACCACATATCCTAGGAAAAGGATCAAACCTGATCTGACAACAAAAAGTAGCAGAAAATGGAAAGTTAGGGCTTGTTGAATAAGGGAGCTATTGAGGATGAACAAGAGAAGAAAAAAATGGAGGCAAATAAGTAACAAGATGAAGCAAGATGAATTTCTTAGACATATGCAACAAGAAGAAGTTGAAAGAAGGAGAGTGGAAGAAGAAAAACAAAGGCATTCATAGGAGGAAGAAGCAACACAAAGGCTGGAGGAAGAACATATGACTCAAAAAATAGAAGAAAAAATAGAGGAAGATGATACCATCCAGCCTATAGATGATGAAATTGGTTCTCTAATAGGACCTCCTCTTACAAGTGGCCATCTCCCATTTGATGAGATGGGGATCACACCTCCACTTGAAGACAAAGTCATGGTTGTTATATTTGATCAACTGAAGAAAAGGATCATGTAGAAAAGGCAAAGATTATTCCCAAAATCCAGTCTCTGTATCCACGAAGAAGGTGATAACTACAAATACTAGGAGGAATATCTAGGCAATCATGGAAGCTAATGTTGCTTCTGCTATAGTAGCACATGATAAATCAGATAATATTTTGAATGAGAATGCACGTTTGAGGAAAGAATTATCTGTTGTAAAGCAACAAGCAGATCACCTCGCTGCAGAAATCAATGATTATCTTCACACAATTTCAACACAGTAGAATGGCAGTCAACCATACAGGAAGAGTTGGGGCTAATGGAGGACACCATGGCACAATTGTATGATGAAATGATACTTATACATGATGTAGTAACACCTCTAGTTAGTATACAAAAGAAAGTGCAAGAATTCCTAAAGCTCCCAAAGGTGGCGAATAGAGTTGTCGATCAAATACAAGAATGGGATACCAAATATACAGATGTTCCACAATAGTTGGTCAGAAAGGACAAGATTGTTGTTGAATTAGACAATGTTCAACTAAGACTCCATAGTCAGAATTACATCCATATTGTAGAAAAGTATGCTATCACTATAACTACTTATACTGCATAATAGTTTGGAGTCCCTGGCGCAAAAACACGGGATGCCTTCAATGGGATCACTTGGAGAGACAAGAGGAAGGGATATCATCTTACAGGAAGTGAAGCAGTAAATTGAGCAAATCAAACAATCATCATAACAAGAAAACTTGGAGATCACTAAGGACAATATTCTACAATATTCCATTGCACCAGATAAGGCTCACATGAAACTATCATGCCTGAGGAAAAATGTACAATCTAGCTCCAAATCCATATTAATAGAATCAATGGAGGTGAAGATGTGGTTTGCAATAGATTTTTAAGTCCAGATTAAAGTCATTGCTACAAAATTTAGAGCATGGCATTCATACATCACCAATGAGCTCCATGAAGAAGCAAATGACCTATCCATTTGTAAGTGTTTCTATCCTATTAGAAGTTTTGTCTTATATAGCCACCATCCTATATGCATTTTTTATTTTATAATAAGTTTAACGTAATGGAGTCCAAGAGACACATGTGGAATGTAAAAGGTCATATATAGAATGTAAAAAGTTGTATGGAAGCCCATAGGTCATATAAGTTGAAAAGTCATGAGGAAACTCAAAAATAATTGTCATTTGTTATAAGTAGGGGGCTTGGATTCTTAGAGTTTTGCCTTGGATTCTCTTGTTGCATTTGAGGTAAATCATTCATTGGAGAAGCAAGTTGTGGCTTAATGTTCCACTACTGGATCTAGTGTTTCACCTATGTAACAATGTACTTGGAACCTTTCATTAATAATCAAAATCTCTTCGAGCCAACACTTCTTCATGCATGTATCGTAAATGTAGTAAGACTATTCTTTATATGTTTGTGGTGTATGTTGGCATAATACATACTAAGACCAATGAATTATTTCATTGCTTAGATATGGATATTGTTGAATAAGTGTTGTTATGCTTTTACGATTGTTGTTTATCTTGTGAACTAATTTGCGGGTTAGTCAATAAGTCTTTCTCTTCCAATTGTGAATCTCTCTTAGGATAATACTATTACTTCCCTAACTAGGGGCTCATTTCCCTTTACAACCCATGGAAGTTTCTTGTGCATTTTAAAGTTGGTGCCACACAAAGCTTACGTACTTCCTGCCCCAAAAAGATGTTTTTGATCTCTTGTGTATGTGTTGTAGCTGAGGCGCACCTTTAAAAACCATTTGCAATGGTGGACGAACCATATAGTTGGATGAGACTCCAACACCAAATGGTATGAGGTTTAATTGGGACCTCAAATCATGAGATCCCCTGCATGTTGGTGGTATCCAACATTGTCAACATGTGGTTAATAGGGGGATGATGTAGATGGTTGAATCTATGGAGAGAGTAGAAGTTGCATGCGTGGTTGTATAGCCTATTAAGGGCCTCCAAAAGAGATATTTTTCCACCCTTGTTTCCAAAGATAATTTGGGGGCGGAGGATCCGTGGATGAGCAGGAAATCACCAGGTAGGACAAGGATACTACATGGAAGGATTATTATAATATGAATTAAAATACTGAGATTAGTCTTTGACCATACCTTGAGGCTTTGGTTTCCACAATCATTTTTAAGGAATGAAACATAACAACTATGGCTCTTTGGCTTCTTAGTAGATAGATTTTAGTCGTGGTAGGGATGGACACTTACTAGTAGCTTGGTCCTCACTGCACATCACACATATCTTAACCTAGTCTAATGGACACTCTTTCAATGGGTGCTTCGTTATACAATTTAAACATAGATTTTCCAAAGCTAATTCCGCTCCCCTTATCTTCTTGTTCATATGAAATATATCTAATTGGGAGCTTAAGGAACTAAGGATATACATTTTAAAATATTCCATCATATTCCCAATTTATGCTCTTGTAACCCATTTTCTAGCAACCTTGCCAACCTTTGTTAGCACATCTATGGATCCTCTACCAAGTTTTGAATTTCCATAGAATATCTTTGACATAATTCAATGACAACATTGTATGGTTGTTGAGAGACATCTCCTTCCCCTATTAGGTTGAGGATTTCCATGCAATCATCTTGAATATCTCTTAATAACAAGACACATAGTGTCTCACAAGATAGATTTTCTTGCCATACTCTAAGAAAATTATGTTTAAACCTTTTGACATAATGTTCAAGTCTTTATTTAATCCCTAAAATTCCATGGTTATCCTACTAGATAGTTCATCACAACAAATCTACTAAAATACATAAGAAGATATGAAATCTACACTACAAGGGTTTATTTCTCCTTTGATTTCTAAATCTGTTAATTACTATTTATTGCACATGGATGAAAATTAATATTATGCAAAAAATAAAGAGAAATTAAATAAAACTCACAAACCATAATTGGCACAAGACATAACCCGAGAAACCCTTTTGGGAGAGAACCCTACTGAAAAGTGATGATGCTTTGCTTTCTTTCTATAAATGGAAAATGGATGCAAGTGAAAATAAGTGAATCTTGTGGCCTATGAGTTACTACAATGCAAAAATCCTCTTTATTTTATCTCTCCATGTCCAATCATAACTACTTTGCTCATTTTTGGAACAAAATGTACTCAAATATAATAGAACCCCTTTTCCTCCTAGTGGCTCAGTTATAACACAACTCAATAGCCTACTAGTGGTTAGGTTTGACAACATAAACTATTAACTAGAGTCACAATATTGATATTTGTAGAGTCTTCTTCAGCATGATCACACGAATATCCCTTTTTCCCTGAGTAATGGGGGCTAATGTGGCATCCTCTTGAATTATGGTGGTCAAATCACAAAGGTCAACTTTTGAGTGGCATAACTTTTACATATGGACTCTGATTGAGGTGATTCTTGCACCATTGGAAATTTCTATCCTTATAGAATATAAATAAAAGGTGCTACATTTAAGAGCCAATTTTTACCCCTAGAAAACACCATTTGATGCCTCAAATGTGTTGGAATATAATCCTAACATCTACATTTATTTTTTAGCCTAAGTATCATTGACTTAGCCACATGCACTAAAAATCATGTTCACACTTGGTTTTTGGTAGACTAGCTCGGTGGACCAACTTTCCCTTGTTTTTTGCCTTTAAAGGCTTAATATTATGGAAATATTGGTTCAACCACTTTCCTAAACCATTTATACATCTAAATGCATGTTCACACCTAACCACACCTCATCCACTTGAGCTATTTGAGGATTGGCGCCCCACATGAAGATTCCCCCTTAAATCAAGGGATTTGGTCCCCCGGACCATTTTAGCATGTTTTAAAGTTGCCTTCCTTGGGAAATGTGCCCCTCCTCATGCTTTCCTCGTGGCTAATAGTTGGCATAGGTTTTCTTGAGTCATTGTTGCTATTTTAGGCCTCCCTTTAGTTTTTCTTAGCCTTTTCTAGTTTTTTACTAGTTTTTTCCTAGTTTTCTAGATTCGACAATTTCTATATAACCACCTCCCTTTGGGATTAGAGGTTTGGTTGCTCATGTATTACTATTTTTCATTAATTTAATACATTTATTTTATGGAGCAAATTCTTTCTCTCCTTTCTTGAATATCAGCAAATTACTTGTGTTTGATTTAACTAGAATTCTAGATCTATCAGAGTTTCTGTAGGAATTCTACATGGTATCAGAGCTAGTTCGAATCTAGTGGATTGTACATGGTTTTATTTGTAGATATAGATCATTAGGAGGCGTAGAAAGCAGCAATGGATCATCTCTCTCAGCCCAAAAAACTCGTTCTAAATCCTTTCAATTACTTCGAATGGAAGACAGAGATTACTCTGCTCCTCAGAAGCAAAGGGCTTTACAAGGTAACAATGGGAACGGAGACTGAACTGAGTTCTGCAGCGGAGAAGATCAAGTATTTCAATCAATTAGATGAATCAATTGGGATGATATGCCTATCAATTTCTAGAGAACTCCTCTTTCATGTCAGCGGAGCCACTATTTCCGATGCAGTCTGGACCACATTGGAAGGACTATTCGACAAGCAGGATGAAATGAGAGTGCATCAACTAGCGAATGAACTCATATCCCTCAGTCCAACTCATTTTAGAAACCTGCAATAATACTTCAATAAGTTTAAATCCCTCCTCGTTGAACATGATGCATGTGGAGTCAAGAAAGAGAAAGATCATCTCATCCTTTCGATTCTCTCGAAATTAGGCCCTGAATATTCCGTATTTATATCGTCTTTTCAAGCATCTAAATTGAATCAGGAAAAATGGAAAATGCCTTCATTGAATGACTTCATTGCAACATTGACTCAAGAGCAAGCTAAGTTAGTCCAAATGGGTGCCATCAAGTGTTCAAAGAACAAAGCACTTGCGGCTACTGATGCTCCAAAGAGTAGTGGAAGAGACAGGCGAAAAGGGAAGGGTAAGTTTAATGAATCAAAGAAGGAGAGACCCATGCAATCTTCAGAGAGATATTCTTTGCCTAATGGTAAGAAGAAGAAGGAAAGAACACTTTGCAGCTATTGTTCCAAAGGTTTTCATCCCGAATAAAATTGCATGAGGAAAACAATTGACGAGTTGGATAAGCAATTACAGTAGCACAATCTCACCGTGTCGGAGAATGCAAAGAAGAAGGATGATAATAGAACAGGAGATGGGAGAGGGAGAGCCTGAGATGGTCATGCTTTAATGGATGTCACATCCACTCCATCATCTTGGACCCTTGATTCAGGTGCATCGAACCATATGGTTGCATCAAAAGATGAATTTTCCTCCATCAAAGAAAGCACCAGTGTAGGTTTTAACCCTATACAGAAATTACCTGCATACGAATCCTAAAACATAGAAAATAGACCATGCGAAAGCATAACACATAAAATACATATACACAGAGATTTTCCCCTAGATCCCAAAACCAGAGCTACCAGCTCGATTTTTCATTATATTCATTTCAATGTTACAATACATATTTATACATGCCGAAGCATCCAATACCATGGACCAAAAACCATCGCGTCCAAAACCATGGACCAAAAACCATAGGTAGGTTAGCCCAACCTAATATAGGCTTCAAAAAAAAATATTCTGAGGCACTGCCCCGGGACCCATAGAGGGGGGCTACTCGCCCCCCTCAAACCCCCTGAACAAGAGGGGCTACTG
>APFE030580802.1:4820-16008 GCA_000404065.3 Pinus taeda
TATTTAATTCATGTTATTACTATATTCGTAATCTTAATTCATTTTATTACTATATTGTTTGTTAGTTTTATGTTTTAATTTTTACTATTTTGTAACACTATTATACTAATGAGTATCATTATTTAACTCATGTTATTACTATATTGTTTGTTTGTTTTATGTTTTATGTTTTACTATTTTGTAACATTATTTTCTTTTTTTTCCGAAGAAAAAGATCT
The DNA here is from genome assembly GCA_000404065.3 of Pinus taeda. NCBI lineage: Eukaryota > Viridiplantae > Streptophyta > Pinopsida > Pinales > Pinaceae > Pinus > Pinus taeda. The sequence continues at coordinate 5,039 of APFE030580802.1, forward strand.
AAAACTTTTTATTAAGAAGATATAAAAAGTTTTACATGTCGACTATCATCTTCATCCCAACATAGGACAATAAGAAAACATTTTAGACATCCCAAAAACCGAGAAGAGTCATACAAGTATTCCAAAAGCAGCTCATATCAAGCATGATAGAGGGGCTCGGCACACCACCCGTTCCACAAACATAAAAGGAACCGCCCACAGAAACGCGGAAGGAAGAGCCCCGCAACTGTTGATAGCACAAAATGAATATATAGACAAAGAGGCCTCCTTCCAGGAAGGAAAACAACCTCTTACATATATACTGCATATTCAAACTGTCATATGAAAATAACATAGAAACAGAAACTATCTCGTCTACATTCAGGAAGATGCCGAAACAGCAAGAACGATCATATCGTCCCTTGGAGGAGGGGAGATATTATCTGAGAGCAGAACAGAGGAGTTTGCCGCACATATCCATGATCCTGAAGCCAAAAAATATTTGTAGATGAGAGGGAAAGAAGAGAAAAAACATCACGCTGGAGGAGCAAAAGGCGGAAGCTGTGAATGGAAAGACTGTCCCTGTCTCAGTTCCTCTATGGACCAGCTGCCCAAAACTTGTTGTAAGCCTGTTTTAGAAAGCTGATCTGCAATTTTGTTTTTATCCCTGTAAATATGACAAATAGATATGTTGTTAAAATGGGATTTTAAAGACAGAATTTCATCTAAAACGACCTTAAAGAGCTGATGTTGGCATATAGATTTCCCATTCACCCAGTTAATAACATTCATGGAATCTCCATAAATTTGAATTCGCAAGATGTTCTTTTGTAAGGTCCAGCACATGAGAAGGAGAAGAGCAACCAGTTCTGCGTAATTGTTTGTTCCCAAACCCAGACCTACAGATGCTTTGAAAGAGTGCTCATTGTTTATATATATACAGATACCTGCTCCTGCCCTGTTCTGTTGAGATGCCCCATCAAAGAAGGCCCAAGGGAAGTTTTCATTTATGATTAAGGGGATATCTCGGTTAGGAGCAGTATTTGGCTCAGGAGGGGGAAGAGAGGAGAAGATAGCAGCACAATTTGAAGCCACAATTGTCGAAGAGAAAGCCTGATCCTGGAATATGCATTTATTCCTGGTCAACCACACACCCCAAAAGAATATAGGAAGGAGGTTCCTGAGGTTGCTATCGGGGTGGTTGTTCCACCAATTCCTCCAGACTTCACCCAGCGAAACTGGTTCCCATTGAGCTCTGATATTTAACATATTTGTTAATTCCCTCCAGATACTTATCGAGACAGAGCATGATGTGAAAAGATGGTTTATAGATTCGCCGTCCGCCTTGCAGAGAGGACATCTACCAGGGCCTATGAAAAATGTGTTTTGTAGGATGTCCCAGGTAGGGATTTTACTTTTTAAAAGATACCATTGGAACACCCTTGATTTCAAGGCGCATTTAAGCTTCCACAAATTTCTAGACCACCACTCTGGAGCAGCCCATCCTTTCTGTTCCATAAGAAAAGCATACCCATCTTTTGGGGAGTAAACACCTGTTTTGCCATGCGCCCACATCAGAGCATCAGGTTCAGATTTTATCCTTAAATTTGATCTATGGAGTTCATCATTGTATGTGGACCATTCATTATGCCATCTAATGTTTAGGCCCATATCCATAGCATTCTTCCATGCCTGACCCCAGATGGTAGAAAGACCCACTTTTTCCACCTGATTTAGAGTATAAAATCCTTTACTGTCTAGGTGCCTCAAGATGCCAGGGGATAGAGCATAAGATTGGTTGCATCCAACCCAGGGATCCCTACCAATGCGAACATTTTTTCCATCGCCAACTTTCCAAGCTAGACCTTTTTCGATCACAAAGAAAGCCTCCACCGTAGCCTTCCAGATAACGGAGGAATGCTTCGACTTCTTGTCCTGACTTCGAATCCAATCTTCCAAGGGCATAGGGTCAATGTATTTTCGTTTTATCACCCTTGTCCAAAGGTTTTCTACCGTTATAAGTCTCCATCCTGACTTGGCAGCCAAGGAGAGACTGAACTCCGGAAGCCGTTTGATTCCCCAGCCACCCCATTCTTTTGGCCTAGCTATCTTCTCCCATGCCATCCATGGAAGAACAGAATTCTCACTTGAGCCAGCCCATAAGAATCTGCTACACAACCTTCGAATTTTCTCCAAAATGCCTTTGGGGATCCAAGAAAGGGCAACCCAATAGACCGGGATAGCTAATAAAACAGATTTTAATAATGTCAATCTACCTGCTCTTGAAAGCCATCTGAAACTCCAGTGCGATATTCTTGCTTCTATCTTTGCAATTAACGAGTTCCAGTCCTTTTTTTTGCAGGCATCCGGTTTTAACCAGAAACCCAAGTATTTAAAGGAGGAGTCCAAAGATTGAGTATGGAAAGGGAAAAGATTTGTCATTGCAGTGTATTCTCTCCTATTGAACCCTGCCACACAGACTTGAGATTTCCCAGAATTTATCAGCATTCCTGTAGCTTTCATAAATAGATCAAAAATATCTTTAAGCTCCTTTAATTCATTATGAGAACCATTAGAAAAAATCAGAATATCATCAACAAAGAGCAGGTGAGAAATATAGAGGTTGATGGCAACCTCTATACCTTTTATCTTGTTTGTTCTTCTGGCATTATGATTCAACCTGCTAAGACCTTCAGCCACCAGCAAGAAAAGGAGAGGAGAGAGAGGACATCCTTGTCGGAGACCCCTTTGAATTTTGAAGAAAGGGGAAGCGGCCCCGTTGATCAGGACCGCGAAACTGACATTTGAGATACATCCCATAATCCAGCTTATGAAGGAATAATTAAAGCCCAAATCGGTGAGCAGTAACCGAAGGTACAACTAGTTGATTCGATCATAAGCCTTGGACAGGTCAATTTTAAGGATCACCCCTTTCTTCTTCTTTTGTTTGACACTGTGGATGACCTCTTGGGCCACCACAATAGCCTCGTGAATTTGCCTTCCCTCTAGGAAGCCGAATTGCTCCATTGAAATGTTTCTGGAGAGGATGGGAACGAGTCTGTTTGCTATCACCTTTGCAATGACTTTATAAATGCAATTGCAAAGAGAAATAGGCCTAAAATATTCAAAAGAATCCAGATCATCTTTATTTGGAATAAGAGCGATGAAAGTTGAATTGAAAGGTTTATAAATTTCTCCTCTCAGCCTTGACTCTTCCACTACATCAGCAATATTAGATCCAATTAAATCAAAGAAGTGGAGAAAAAGTTCGATAGTCCATCCATCAGGACCGGGGCTTTTGTCCTTTCCCATAGATTTCATTGTAGCCTCAACCTCTTCCTTGGAAACAGGGGCTGATAGTTCATCGTCCTCACCCTCCTCAATGAATCTTGGAAAACATTGTGCAGTCCTTATGACTTCAGCAATGGTAGTTTCTCCAATGTCCGAGAAGATTCTCTGGAAATGTCTCAGGCCCAAACTTGAGAGATCTGAGAACGATTTAACCTCCCTGCCTTCTTCATCTTTTAGGCTCCAGATAGTATTTACCGATTTTCTGCCTTTAGCAAAGTTATGGAAACACCGTGTATTTTCATCTCCTGCTTTGAGCCAAATAGCTCGGCTTTTCAATCTCCATTCCTTTTCCTTTGCCATAAGAATTTGGTTTTGTGCTTTTTCTAATGATAGGATTCGGTCTTTGGAGGACTGTGTAGAGTACCCATCCGAATCCGTATTTTCCAAAGACTTCAACTCCTCACTGATTTTAATCAATTCTTCATTTTGTTTTTTCTGTCTTTCTTTTGCCCATGACTTGGTCGCTATCTTAAGACGCTTTAGGTTTTCCATGAATAAAAAGCTCTTACTTTCTGAGGCATTCCTGTTGGCACAGATCCAGGTTTATTTGAAAAGGGAAATAAAGGAGGGTTCTTCCAACCAAGAGGAGTTAAATTTAAAAGGAGCAGGGGGCTTAGGAGGGGGGAAGGATAGGTCCAAAAAAATCGGGAAGTGGTTAGAATTTCCAGATGCCTCAACCCATTGCCGAAACAGAGGCACATTTCTGATAAGGCCTTCTGAGATCAGAAAAAGATCCAGCCTTTTAGCAATCCTATCCTCCCCGATTCTTCTATTCCTACAAGTAGGCTTTAGGGAGATCGGGGAGGGATCAATAAGATTGTGGTCTTTTAGGATTTGGAGAAAAAATTCCGACAGAGGATCCTCCCTGGCTGAAGGACCCCAAGCTTCCGCTCTGCCTAAGGAGAAATTTAGGTCACCACCCACCACCATCAGGGGCATTTTCATCAAAGATTTTGCAAGCAAGTCCAACCAGAAAGCGTCCCTTCCTTGACATGGACCATAAATGTTTACAATTTGGAAGGATGAGGGAAATTCTGGTGCAATTATTTCCATACCCATTGCGTTCCTCAAACCCCATTAGTTTAAACATTTGATTCTTCCCTCTCTATAGCCAATGGCGATGCCACCCCGAATGGCTCGAAGAGTCTATAGCGTGGAAGATCCAACCTGGTAACAAGGTTTTCAGACATGTTTCCACCTCCGAGCCATTTCCCAATGTCTCTTGAAGGAAAATGATATCAGAATTTGAGTTTTGAAGCCACTCTTTTAGGGCCAGTTTTTTAGGCTTACTGGCCAAGCCTCTGCAATTCCATGATGATATAATCATTTTAAAACATGTACGGGGGTCTGCACTGCTCTAAGTACCCCAGGGATAGAAAATTGCTTCCCATCCGCTACATCAATTTTGGCTTTCAATTTAGCTTTTGAAAGATTAGATTTTCTGCCTCGTTTACCCCTCTGAGTTTCTTGAGAAGGGGAATGGCCAAGCCCACTATAAGCCACGGACTGATCGAGCTTAATCCCCATCGACCGAAGGTTATAAGGACATGGAGTATTTTGAACCGGGGGCAAGAGGGGAGGCCAATTTTGGTCACATTTAAGATCAGGAATCGAAAATTCCACAGAATGGGTCTCAAGGACATGGGTCGGAACATCAGAAGCCCCTCCATCCGACTGGTTTGCCACGGGAGATGTGGATAACGATTGTGTATTATGCGAAAGAAAATTTGAGAGATCCCGGTCTTAAGATGAAAGATAGTGTGGAATCGGGCACTTACCCGTGGCCTCCTCGCATGGCAGTGATTAATCTGGATGTATGCTCCGATCGGCCGCCACCCCAACATCAGCCGGCGGGGGATCTACCACTTGAGATGCCACAGGGATCTGGGGATTGACATCAGCTTCCTCAGACTGATCTCCCCTGACGACCTGCTCCAGTTCGTTCTGAGGTGTCGGAGCATCCTTCTCTGGAGGAGCATGATGCTGATAGTTCCTTGGATCTCTGAAAAATTGCGTTCTTCTAAAGCGCCTTCGCCTTCTGAGCATCGGACAGTGATTTGCAAGATGGCCATATTCATGGCATATATGGCAACGAAACGGCAGGTGTTCGTAATCAAGGATCTGATCAAAAACATAATCCTTATACTGAAGAGGGATTGATTTGGCCAACCCTCTGCTCGTATCCAAGTTTGTCAATATGCGTGCAGTTGCCATAACCTTTGTCTCCTTAAAATACATATCCGCCTCCAGAAAGGTACCCAAAGTGTTCCCGATAGATTGAAAGACCGCCTCTGTCCAAAGAAAAAAAGGGAGGCCCGGCGCCCTAACCCATACAGGAAAAACTTTTGTACTTTCCTTGATGGCATCGAACAGTGGAGTCCAACGTTTCAGTAGGACTGGTATCTTCCCGATATACCAGTTTTTACCCAAAACCCAATCGGCTGCTGCCTTTTCTTCAAACTTTAACATGAACCAACCTTTAACCAAACACCTGGCTTCAAAACGTAAAGGGTTTCCATTATTGAAGCGCTCTTCCCCCCATGACTGGAGGACCGCTGGAGAGAATTTCTTTCTGCTTGCCCTGCCAACAATGGTGCAGTCGGCAACCTCTAAAGATTACTCTATTGATACTTCCATGCCTAGTACCAGATTGTTCCTCAGCTCAAAAGCCCCAAACTGCTTTTGAGGTTTCCTCTTACCGCCTCTTTTCCTCAGGTCTTCTTAAGAAGTCCCAATGACCCCAGGGGATTCAGACCAAACTAGTTCCTCTTGTGTCACTTCCACGGGGGGGGGGGGTATCCCCCAAATGGGGCTGTTGAATATTAGACGGACTGCCTGCATGAAATTCTGGGATACTTCTTTCACTGATAGGGGATCCTCCTGACCTCGGAACACCTTCCCCAACACCAAAAAACTCCTCGCAGCCCTCTGAAAGAGAAACCTTAGAGGGTCGGGGTTCTAATGGAGTCGAAACCCTTGAGAGAGGCGGGCAACCACCGGCCGGAATGTCAAGAGCGATGCCTGCAGGCCGGCCAGGAAATTCTGTGTCTTCTAAACCAACAGCCGGAGGGTTCCACGTTACCACTGTCTTACCCTTGACACCCGCCAATGAGGCACCTGAAATTGACCCATTCGTCGCTGAAGCATCAGAAACTCGGACCTGCTCACCCTGCTTGAGGACCCGAACATTTTCAGAAGCTATAACCCCACCTTGATGTAGAAACGGTGGAAAAACCGCCGATTGTTGTTGAACCAGTTCTATCAATTTTTGACCTCCAAAGAAATGCTCCACACTTTGCAATGATGTGTCTTTACCCCACATGGACAAAATATCTTCAAGAGCCGGGTCTAAGTCCACCAGTTCCTCCGGGTTAACCATGGTTAAAATGCCGCAAGGAACAAACCGGCAACAACAAGGGAAACACAACCAATACCCAAGTTCACGGAAGCTACCCACAAGACGATGAGGGAACCCGGAGCATCCAGGATGGCAGAAAACGATAAAACAAAAGGGCAAAAACTAAACAGTAAAAACTTTTATCCTTACTCGAGGGGATCTCCAGCTGTCCACCTGCGCCCTTCAAGAAAACTTCCTGAAATCCTGCTCCAAACCACCAGAGTTAGCTGCTGTCGGAACTGTCATCACCCGGGACCTGAGCATGAAACCTCCCGAAACCCTCGCGCCCAAACCCTAACCAGACCCATCACGCCTCCCTTTGCTGTTTTTCCTGCAGCGGATCAAGGAAATAGTCCTATAACATTATTTTCTAATGCTACTATACTAATCATTATCATTATTTAATTAATGTTATTACTATATTGTTTGTTTTATTTATGTTTTATGTTTTATTATTTTCTAACACTATTTTGTAACACTATTATACTAATGATTATCGTTATTTAATTCTTTTTATTACTATATTAATAATCTCAACTCATGTTATTAATATATTGTTTGCTTGTTTTATGTTTTATGTTTTATTGTTTTCTAATACTGTTATACTAATCATCATCATTATCTAATTCATGTTATTACTATCTTAATAATTTTAATTCATGTTATTACTATATTGTTTGTTTGTTTTACGTTTTGTGTTTTACTATATTGTAACACAATTTTGTAACACTAATATAGTAATCATTAAAATTATTTTATTCTTGTTATTACTATATTAATAATTTTAATTCATGTTATTACTATATAGTTTTGGTTGTTTTATGTTTTATGTTTTACTATTTTGTAACACTATTATAGTAATCATTATCATTATTTAATTCATGTCATTACTATATTTATAATTTTAATTCGTGTTATTACTATATTAATAATTTCAATTCATGTTATTACTATCTTTTTTGTTTGTTTTATGTTTTATGTTTTACCCTTTTGTTTATTACTATATTGTTTGCTTGTTTTAGGTTTTATGTTTTTATATTTTGTAACTCTATTAGACTAATCATTATCATTATTTAATTCATGTTATTACTATATTAATAATTTTAATTCATGTTATTACTATATTATTTGTTTGTTTTATTTTTATCTTTTACTATATTGTAACACTATTTTGTAACATTATTCTGTAACACTATTATACGAATGAATATCATTATTTAATTCATGCTATTACTATATTAATAATTTTAATTCATGTTACCGCTATATTGTTTGTTTATTTTATGTTTTATGTTTTACTATATTGTAACACTATTTGGTAACACTATTTTGTAAGACTATATTAATAGTTTCAATTCATTTTATTACTATACTGTTTGTGTGTTTTATGTTTTACTATTTTGTAGCACTATTATACTAATAATTATCATTATTTATTTCATGTTATTACTTTATTAATAACCTTAATTCATGTTATTACTATATTGTTTGTTTGTTTTATGTTTTATGTTTTACTATTTTGTAACGCTATTATACTAATCATTATCATTATTTAATACATGTTATTACTATATTTTTTGTTTGTTTTATGTTTTATGTTTTATTATTTTGTAACACTCTTATACTAATCGTTATCATTATTTAATTCATGTTATTGCTATATCAGTAATCCCACTTCACTTTATTACTATACTATTTATTCATTTTATGTTTTATGTTTTACTATTTTGTATCACTATTATACTAATCATTATCATCACTTAATTCATGTTATTACTATATTGTTTGTTTGTTTTTTGTTTTACTATTTTGTAACACTATCACACTAATCATTATTATTATTTAATAATTGCTATTACTATATTGTTTGTTTCTTTTTATGTTTTATGTTTTACTATTTTGTAACACTATTATACTAATAATCATTATCATTATTAACTCATGTTATTACTATAATAATAATTTTAATTAATGTTATTACTATATAGTTTGTTTGTTTTATGTTTTATGTTTTACTATTCTATAACACTATTATACTAATCTTTTAAATTATTTAATTCGTGTTACTACTATATTAATAATTTTAATTCATCTTATTACTATATCGTTTGTTTGTTTTATGTTTTATGTTTTACTATTTTGTAACACCATTACACTAATCATTATTATTATTTAATAATTGCTATTACTATATTGTTTGTTTCTTTTTATGTTTTATGTTTTACTATTTTGTAACACTATTATACTAATCATTATCATTATTTAATTCATGTTATTGCTATATTGTGTGTTTTTTTTATGTTTTATGTTTTATGTTTTACTTTTTTAGAATACTACTATACTAATTATTATCATTATTCAATTCATGTTATTACTATATTTTTTGATTGTTTTACTATTTTTAACAATATTTTGTAAGATTATTATACTAATCATTATCATTATTTAATTCATGTTATTACTATATTTATAATTTTAGTTCATGTTATTACTATAATAATAATTTCAATTCATGTTATTACTATATTAATAATTTTAATTCATGTTATTACTATATTGCTTGTTTGTTTTATGTTTTACGTTTTACTATATTGTAACATTATTCTATAACACTATTATACTAATGAATATCATTATTTAATTCATGTTATTACTTTATCAATAATTTTAATTCATATTACTGCTATATTGTTTGTCTATTTTATGTTTTATGTTTTACTATAGTGTAACACTATTTTGTAAGACTATTATACTAATCATTATCATTATTTAATTCATGCTATTGCTATATTGTTCACTTCTTTTATGTTTTACTATATTGTAACACTATAATACTAATGATTATCATTATTTTACTCATGCTAATACTATATTAATAGTTTCAATTCATTTTATTACTATATTGTTTGTTTGTTTTATGTTTTATGTTTCACTATTTTGTAACACTATAATACTAATGATTATCATTATTTAGTTCATGTTATTACTTTATTAATAATTTTAATCCATGTTATTACTATATTAATAATTATAATTCATGTTATTACTATATTATTTGTTTGTTTTATTTTTATGTTTTACTATATTGTAACACTATTTTGTAACAATATTTATGTTTTATGTTTCACTATTTTTTAACAATATTTTGTAAGATTATTATACTAATAATTGTAATTATTTAATTGATATTATTACTATAATAATAATTTTAATTCCTGTTACTACTATATTGTTTGTTTGTTTTATGTTTTATGTTTTACTATTATGTAACAATATTATACTAATCATTATCATTATCTAATTCATGTTATGAAAATATTAATCATTTTAATTTATGTTATTACTATATTGTGTGTTTGTTTTATGTTTTATATTTTACTATATTGTAACACTATCATACTAATCATTATAATTATTAATTCATTTTATTACTATCTTGTTCATTTGTTTTATGTTTTGTGTTTTGCTATATTGTATCACTATTATACTAATCATTATCATTACTTAATTCATGTTATTACTATATTAATAATTTTAATTCATCTTATTACTATATTGTGTGTTTGTTTTGTGTTTTATGTTTTACTATATTGTAACACTATTGTGTAACACTATTACACTAATCATTATAATTATTTAATTCATGTTATTACTATATTGTTTGTTTGTTTGTTTGTTTTATGTTTTACTCTTTTGTAACACTATTATACTAATAATTATCATTATTTAACTCATGTTATTACTATATTAATAATTTTAATTCATGTTATTAATATACAGTTTGTTTGTTTTATGTTTTATGTTTTCCTATTTTGTAACACTATTATACTAATCTTTATCATTATTTAATTCGTGTTACTACTATATTAATAATTTAAATTCACGTTATTACTATATCGTTTGTTTGTTTGTTTTATGTTTTATGTTTTACTATTTTGTAACACCATTACGCTAATCATTTTTATTATTTGATAATTGTTATTACTATATTGTTTGTTTATTTTTATGTTCTATGTTTTACTACTTTGTAACACTATTATACTAATCATTATCATTATTTAATTCATGTTATTGCCTTATTAATAATTTAAATTCATGTTATTACTATATTGTTTGTTTTTTTTATGTTTTACTATATTGTAACACTATTTATGCTTTATTTTTCTTACTATTTTGTAAGACTATTATACTAATTATTTAATTCATGTTATTACTATATTAATAATTTTATTTCATGTTACTA
>APFE030580804.1:0-17012 GCA_000404065.3 Pinus taeda
CCTTCGCTGCTTGCCTGCCTCCGCTGCTCAATACCTGCAGAGAATACTGATGAATGATGATCCAATTCAATTTCCTTGGATATACCACACAATCCTCATGGAAACTCATCCCCACTGATTGTGCAAGATCTGGTGCACAACTAAGTCACAACTGAAGCAAATTCTGATCTCACACCTGTCCTGGTTTGAACTGAACATGCACTGACATGCAACTGAGTAACTGATGTATTCATTAGTTGTATTATGAGTTAATAACTTGTGAATTAATTAATAACTAATTCACCCAACTCATCTCTAGTCTATTTTCCAGTTAGACTAAATACAACCAGTTTAACAAAGCTAAACTGAACACAACTCCATCAACTGCACCTCCAGTCCACTAAACTCAACTCACTTGAGTTGTAACTGAAGTCATGCATACAACAACTCAACTGACTCATAAGAAAAGCGTATTTCCTTCTGACAGCTGCATGTGCCACCTCTGTAGCTCAAACTGAAGTGCTCCAAGGGAATAAGACAAAGTTTATAGTCTAAATATTATTATGAGCTAATAATATTTGACTGTTCTATATTTAGACTGAGCAATCACTCCGCTGTGGTATCACTCCGCTGTGATCTAAAAATAGAAGTCCATCTATTTTTCCCAACTTGATCAATTATCCATAAACAGCAACCTGCAATCCATAGACATGATCCATATGTCTAAAAATAGACATAGTCTAAAAATAGACTTGCGCCAAAAATAGCCTGCGGGCCCACTTAGTGAAGGCGACTCCTTTCCACTAAGCTCCATCATCTTGTTGCATTCTCAACAAGCATTTCTTGTTGCACACTTTTCAACATCAGTGCTGCAGACTGTATTGGAGAATATAGGAGACATTTATGAAAGCTCAAACTCTGCAATGCTCAACTTTTTCTGTTTTTGCATCACCTTCTGCAATGATATATCTTTTGTAGCTTGCCCGAAATGGATGAGATATATCAGCGTAGACAATATTGGGTGATTATGGCTGAAAGCTTTGTGAAAATACTTTGAATCATGGGAAGATTTCAAATGAGATATTCAACATTAACTAGCCATAACCTGCTAAATCATTACCTCTCCTCGGGTCACTAAATATTAATTACCCTATCAAACCGTTCATTATTATATTTAAAACATAGTTACTTCCCACGCATGTTGCCTGATTCGCACATTGCAATTTTTAAAACAACGTTATACAATGTTACCTGTTAATAATGCGAAATGCGATTGTGCATATCACAATATCATGTTTCGCAAATCGTTGGTGGATGACATTGTGGTAGGTCTTTTTACTTGCGACTTTCACGAAATGTGATTTGTGATTTCTTAAGGAGTTTTGCTCGGCATGTCGCAGTGGGACGATTAATGGCATATCACAATTTCTTTAAAGTGTTTATAATCATCACACAAAAAAATTTGATTTGCGATCTGCGATGGGGATCCTAAACTTGGGTGGTTCTAAGAGTTTTTTCAAGGCGATTTCTTAGAGTTAGGATTTATTTTATAAAGACTAAAAATAAATAAATTAAGAAGGGTCCCCATTTATATGTCTAAAATTAGCTATTATTATACATAAATCAGGGGGTTGTTTCATAGTACAACAATTGGCAATTCACTTGGGAGAACAAGTTATCTCTGATTGGTTTTCTGAAATTTCTAGAACTTTCAAAGTAAGAAGATTTATAGGAATAATAATTACATAAGTTATAAAGTAAACAACATTTCTCTAGAATCATAATCACTTACCTAGTCTATTTATTCAACTAATTTACCCTTTATAGTGATAAAGATACAAATGCCTTCTCCAGTCAATACTAAGATTTTAAATAGATATAGCAGGTGTCATTCCACATATTAGTTTTTTGGGTTTTTACTCATTTGTCACAGATAGAGCCTCTTCTGCCAGTGGGCGTCAATAGCCTTGACAGGGTATCTTTTAACCAACAATGATTCATTGTCCCATCTGAAGAAATTTTCAAAATTCAAAATGATATTCACTTGCTTCCAATCTCATTTGGATCTTGTCTTTTTCTTTTTGTTTCTTAAAAGACATTGTCTAGGCTTGGTAACCTAATAATGACAATGCCACTCACTGGTTGTAAGTAAACTGAGCAAGCTGACTCTTAATGAGACCCCTTTTCCTTTGATTGATTAGATCATTGGCTATTACCCTATTTTGTTATGCAGTTTTGGTAATATTAGTTTAATTACTTCCCTATGATCATGGTAAACAAGCTCATAATGAGACTTACTATCTTATAACTACTTTATATTTTAGAATTACACTCTGAAAAAGGAATATTTTATGAGATGGGTCAATCATTGGTTCATTTAAGAGTTTTGGATGACAATGATAGATTTTTAAGACACTGATTTGCGGAAAGTCCTTACTAGGTTAAGATTATTTTCTTGACTGATAACATCACATCTATACTTTGTAAAAGGTAAGAGTTTGTTCATAAATAAATATTTTATCAAGATCAAGTTTTTCCAAAGAAATCAGGCTCACTCTAATACTCAAATATCCTAATTATTTCTTTAAGTTTTCATACTTATAGAAGCGAAAAATAAAAAATATTATCAAATATTTTATTTTGAAAAACCAAAAGTAAATACTACTTAAATTTTATTTTCCTAAGAATTCTAAAGGGAATATGATACAAAATAAGAAGAGGTTATCTTCTAGGAAAACTATTTCTTGGGAATTTAACCATTAATAGGCAAGGAATCTATCCTTCCTGATAAGACTTGTAAACGAAATGTTGATTGACCAATTTTATTAATGACTTGGAAAGTGCCAAGACATAGTCTTTGGAATTTGGTATGTTTACCTTTTTCCTCGTGTGCTTAGTCCCATTTCAAAACCAGATCACCTACTTCAAAAGTTTTATGACTGGAAGAGGTTGTATTAAAAGAGGCTTTGACTAATTGTTGTTGATGGAAGTGGGTTGCTTTAGCCTTTTCTCGTTCTTCCTCTAGTTTAAGAATCTGGAATTTTCTTGCTTGCAAGGAGGAGGAAGGGTTTTCATTGATGAATTGCACTAGGGCGAGAGATAGAATTTCTATGTTTGTGGGGAGAACAACTTCTTTTCCATAAACTAAAGCAAAAGGGGAAGAACCAATGGAGGCCTTCTGTGTAATTCTGTTTGCCCAAAGAGAAAATGTCAATGCTTTGTGCCAATTCCTATGATTTTGGTCAATAGTCCTTTTGATGATTTTGATGAGGTTTTTGTTTGTTGAATCTGCTAGTCCATTACATTGTGGATAATAGTTGGCTGAATACTTTAACTTAAAACCTCTTTTTAAAGCAAATTATACCATTGTATTTCCAGAGAAATAAGATGCATTTTCAAACATTAAAGCTGTGGCTATGCCACACTTGGTAATTATGTACTGATCAATGAACTCCGTAATGCTTTCTATATTAGCTACCTTTAGGGGCATAGATTCCACCCATTTTGTAAAATAATCAGTAGTTGTAAGGATGTATTTGTGCTACTTGGAAGAGTTAGGAACAATCTCACCAATTATATCTAGTCCCCATCATTCGAATGGTTGTTGGATGTTCACTCATTGCAAAGGGAATGTTGCCTTCTTTTCTCTTCCAGTTGCAGTTTGACAGGTCTTACACTTTCTTGCATATTCATGCGCATCCTTGAATAGTGTTGGCCAATAATAACCTGCATGGAGGATTTTGTGAGCTGTGGTATTTCCTCCAAAATGTCCTCTAGCTGGTCCATCATGTAATTCCTGCATGACCTTTTTAGCTTCAGGTTTTTATAGGCATCTTAATAATACCGAATCATAATTTTTTCTAAACAATACATCATTGATTAATTCATACTAATTTTATTTCAACCTTAAATCACGCTTTGTTTTTTAATTGAGATGCATACGGGCATATCCATTCTTCAAATAAAATTTCAAATCAGCATATTGTGATTGTGCATCATTGAGGCTTACCTTTGAAATATAGAATTCATTCCCTTGGCTTTCTTCTGCTGATAGGTGAGAAGCTCTAGCCAACATCCTGCAAAAACCTTGGCCCCTAAAGATTCTAGATGGTCGGATTTCTACATTGTACTCTTGAAATGCAGTAACCCAATTGGCTCTTTTCTCCCCTACTTCTCTTTGTACCAATAATTGTCTTACTGCAGGGTAAGGTACTATTATTTTTGTATGGGTCTTAAGAATAAAAGGTCTGAAATGTTTCAAGGTTTTAAATACAACAAAATCTTGTTTCTCAATAGCTGAATAATTTAACTCAGCACCTTGCAAGTTAGAGCTGAAAAAAGAGATGGGTGCCTCGATATTTTGTTCTTTCAACTCTGTTAAAACCATTGCATATGATGTATCAGATGAAAAAGTATATAAAACAAAAGGTTTGAGAAAGTCAGGGGTTGTTAAAGAAGGAGCATTGATAATGGATTTTTTAATCAACTCAAATGATTCTCTTTCATCTTAGCTCCATTTGAAGATTGCATTTTTTCTTATCATTGCTTGAAGGGGTAGGAAAATCTGTGAAAAGTCTAGAACAAATCTTTTTACAAAATTAATTTGGCCTAGGAACAATTGCATGGTCATTTTATTATGTGGGAGATGATTTTTATGAATCTCTTGGACTCTATCATTTGCTGGACACTATAAATCCAAGGAGTTTGCCTTCTGGTAAAGCAAAATATGATTTTTTTGGATTTAAGGAAATGCCATATTTCTTTCATCTTTCAAAAATATGCTTTAGATCATTTAAATGATTGTTTCTATCCTTAGAATAGTCTGTGATGTCATCTAGGTAAATAACAATTGATTTATTACACAAACCTTTGAAAGCAATGTCCATATCATGTCGAAATGTAGCACATGTGTTTATGAGTCCGAAAGGAATCTTCTAATAAGCGTATGTTCCCCACTTGGTCCTGAATGTTGTCTTTAATATGTCATCTGTATGTACAAGAATTTGACTCTATCCTAAAAATCCATCTAGAAAAGACATTAATTTGGAACTTGCAACTGATTGCAGTATTTTCTCCATAGTAGGTAGAGGAAAGTTATCCTTTTGACAAGCTCTATTTAGATTTCTAAAATCAATACAAATCCTAATATCACCATTCATTTTCCTTATAGGGACCTTATTCGATACTCATTTGGAGTGTCTAATAGGAAAGATTATTTTGGCTTTGAGGAGCTTGTTCAATTTAGGTTTGATTTGACTTTCAAGGTTTGGGTGATTTTCCTAAGCTTTTGTTGCACTGGCTTTTCATTTGAAGTCATTAGTATGGTATGCTGAATTACAGAGGTATCATAGGTCTTGAGATATGCATAATCCCTGACAAAGACACCTTTATACATTTTTAACAACTTACTGAATGATATCCTTTCTATAGATGACAAACCAAGACCTAGGTTGACATTTTGAGGTTTTTCATTTGACCCTAGGTTTACCAATTCAAATCTCATAGTGGAACTCTAAGTTTTGGAGTTGATAGTTTTCTTGAATCTATCCTTTAAATCATAGAGATCTTCCATTTTAACTATAGACTTCGGAATTGGGTTTTTATCTTGTTTATGGTTGATTTGTAGATCATGCTTATGTTCATCTATGATCTGTTCCTCATAAGACCCTTTTGATGTAAGGAAATTGATTATATTCGCATCATTATTAAATAATCTCCAATTTTTCATATTATTGGGAATGGATGGCCTAAAAAATAATTCTATTGAAAATATGTCCAGACTAAATTCTTTAGAAGGCATAAGCTTGTATGCCACATTAGCAAGTAAATCAGCACTTGTGTTTTGCAATCTGGGAACTGAAGAAATGTTAAAAAAAAATTGAAACAAGAAGTAATATTTAGGGCAAGAGATTGACATTGAGGGCAATGGTTTTATACAACCCTTGAATTAATGCTTCATATTCCATGGTATTTTTGGTGCATTGAAATTCAGGTCTGCATGCTAACATGGTTTTCTCTCCTTGCAGGTCAATTAGTATACATCCTGCACCTACACCATCTTCGGATTTGGAACCATCAAAATAAAGAGTCTAAAATAATGAATTATCTACAATTTTATCTACTAAATAACACACTTTGAAGCATTTGTTTGTGAAAAATTCCCGATTTGAGACACTACAACATCGTTCAGAAAAGGGGACCTTTGAGCATTAAAAGATCCTAAGAATGACTCAGCTGAGTAATTACCAATGATATTATTGGTGAAGGCAATAGGTTCATTGCTTCCCTCAAGATCATTGATTGTGTATTTCATGATCTTTTCTCAGTCTACTCTAATTTGATTTGGCTTACCACTGTGTGGCAGCCACATGTGAGACCAGTCAGTTGCGAAGTATCCGTGGAACTTTTCAGACCAATCCCTGCTTAGAATTAAACCATAAAAGTCAAGGATGTCAACCACTCGATTATTGATTATTTGTGAAACTTTTGGATTAGAGGAAAGCCTAATTGAAACTGATGTTATTTTTCCAAGTACCTCTACTTTTGTTCTGTCCAATTGAACTATGTGTACTGTAGATTTTTGAGGTGTAATATTCAGTTTGGTGCACACGGTTCTTGGCATAATATTTGAAGAAGCATCTAAATCAACAAGGAAATTATGGACATTTTTGTTGAAAATCTCATAAGTAAGAATAAATGGAGGAGTATGAGAGATAGACCTATCACCTATCAGGACTAAATATGTCAGATTTACATTGTTTGAAGATGAGGGAGGTTTTCCCCATATCGCATGCGACTTGAGTAACTATAGCATATGGCAGAGGGGACACAAGAACTGCCTTTAATTCTCTTAATAGAATTTTTTGTTGTTGCTTGAGTTTAGTGAGTTCGTGCAAAAAAATGTTTTCTCTTGTCTTTTTCATATCTTCGACTATGTTGTATTCCACTGTGTTTGAGATTACCAATGTTTTGGAGGCATTTGGAGGATCTAGTGGAATAGGGTCAGTTTGACTTGTCTTAGACTTCTTACTTATTTTTTTTCCCTTTACAAGAGTAGCAGTTCTTTGTTTTTGATTTGTGATAGACATATCATGAGAGTTTTTGTTTCTTGTAGTCATTGGCATAGCTTGTGCTTCTTCTTCAGTTGGGAGAATGAAATCCCACATTCCATTTAATTCAACCTCTTCTTCCGTTTCGGATTCCTCTTCGACTAGTGAGTCTTCTT
The DNA here is from genome assembly GCA_000404065.3 of Pinus taeda. Lineage (NCBI taxonomy): Eukaryota > Viridiplantae > Streptophyta > Pinopsida > Pinales > Pinaceae > Pinus > Pinus taeda. The sequence continues at coordinate 7,205 of APFE030580804.1, forward strand.
CTCTCTTTCGATCAGATTCATCATTTGAGATAATATTAGGTGGTTGTGATGCAGAAGAAGGGTTTCGTTTAAATGAGCGAAAAGGTTTCTTGGGGGCCGAGGATCCTGCAACCTGTTTTTTATTTCGACCATTTCATTGGACATGGTTATTAATACTTTCTAAAGGCCTTCAAGATTGAAAGGGTCCTTTGAAGTTTTCTTCTTGGAATCATCCTTAAATGTTACTTTCTTTGATTTCCTTTCATCTATTTGTGATCTCTTTTCTAAAGCAATAATCCTTCTTTCTACAGACAAGGCTTCTTTCATGTTTTCTACAAGGGTAGCCTTACTAGCTCTATCTACAAAAATTGCAATATTAGAAGGAAGAGAGGATATATACCATTCTATTTTCACATGTACCGCGGGTTTTGAGGCAGCTGGGATTTTGTTTAGTAACTTGTTAAATCTGGAGTTGAAGCCTTTGATCCTTTCATCTGAATTTTCTTTTAGGTTAGAAAGATGATTGATTAAAGATGCAATGGTCTTGTCATAACCAAATTTTGCAAGAAATACTTCTTGAAAAGTATCCTAGTCTCTTATTGAACTTGCTGGAAGGGAAAAATACCAAGATCCAGCAGATCCTTCGAAAGTGTAAGGAAACAATTTGATCACGACATCTTCATGTGCAACTCTATTAAGATTCATGGATAACATAAAGTTATTTAGATGTTCTTGAGCTGGAAGACCATCATTTGGATTGTACTTAGGTAACCATTTTTCTGGGAGAGCATTTGGATTAGCAACTAGAACAACACCAAGATTTTTCCAAGGTTGAGCAGGTTGATTGGCCATAACTTGAGTAGGATACTGAAAAGATGGGAAGGACAGTTGAGAAGTAGTTATAGATGGCGAAGAACTTACTACTGGGCTAGTACTACTAATAGCAATACTATTTGGAGAAGTGGATAGATGGGAAGCAGTGGATTGAGTATAAATGGATGGAGAAGTGAATGGATGGAAGGGTGATGTGATCTCCATAATATCTTATTCTAATTTTGATGTAACAAATTTTTTTCATCGTGGAGGGATGGGAAACTCAAAAGGAGTTACTCTGAGATTTTCACTTTGCAATCTAGTTAATACACTAGTTTCTCGTAATAAGGAAGTAACACTTTCTTCAGAAGCTTAGGGCCTCTCTGGTTTCTCAGCAAAAATGAATATCTGTTCCAATTTCTGTATCAAATAATGGACTTCAGGAGACTGAGGAGTGTAATCCAGAGAAGGTGGTTACCTTAATACTTCAAAATATGAGGGTGATGTTTCTACAACTTCAGATCTTTGATTCGGATATTTTGAATGAGATCTAGAAGGTGTAGAAGTGGTGGAGGGGTTTTGACTTTTATGAATATTCTTTGATTGATCTTTAGATTTATATTCCATTCATAGTTGGATGCCCTCCTTCAAGTGCCAAAATATTGAAGCCTCATATTTCTGCTACTCCAACATGTGGGATAACCACCCGGTCTGACCTTAAGACAACTCCTTTTCTGTTTAAAGTGGTGGCTCTAACTAGGGATAATAGGACCAATTTCCTAGTGTGGGTTTTAAAATTAGAGTGAGTGGTTTACAAGTGATTGCAATAGAATAATGATAACTTGAATCACCTATTCTATCATGCAAATATCTAGCTAACTTAATCTAATATAAACCCAGGTATTTATGTATAACATGCAATCTACAAAGATACTTGCTTGACACGTGATAATAAAGATCAATCACACATAAAACTAAGATGATAACGTGTAAAGATAATTTCTTTAACTAAATAGTTAGTCAAAGAAATGTATAAACTATATCGCATATGTGATGATACAATAGTGCAATTAATGCTTTAACAAAAAAAACATATCTCATATACAATTCATGAAAGTAATGTGTTGCCACTAATTAAACAAAAACATGAATAATTGTTGGGTTATGTTATATTCTTTCCACGTCTAGCTCCCCTAGTTAACCCGGGGGTTAGAGAGGGGGTGGAGCCCCCCCTTCATTGCGTCGATTGCGCAACTAGGTGTTATAAAATTATATATATTACAGAGCAATGGAAGACATAAAATATCGCAGAAATATAACATAGAAAATGTGTAAAACATGAGAGACATAGATATACGTGGTTCACCCAGTTTGGGCTATGTCCATAGAGAAACAACTAGTCCTTCCTTTTATATTATCCATCAAACTGAAGAGATACAACCTACAACAGATCTGCTGTAATTCCCTCTTCGCTCTCACACAATCTCCTCTCTCTTCCTCACTTAGAATACAGATCTACATAGATGCAATACAATTCCCTCATATATAGCGAGGGATTACCTTCTAGGGCAAAAAACCCTAAATTAAACATAACTTCTACTGTCAGATCTCCACCTAATGAATGGCCTAGATTGACTACAAAACTACAACATTTTACAAGACAATTTTACATCTATTTGATGATTCTAATGAGGTTTTTGTTTGTCGATTATGCTAGTCCATTACCTTGGGGATAATAGTTGGCTGAATACTTTAACTCAAAACCTCTTTTCAAAGAAAATTCTACCATTGTATTTCTAAAGAAATAAGATGCATTGTCAAACATTAAAGTTGTGGGTAAGCCAAAACTGGTAATTATGTACTGATCAATGAAGTCCATAATGCTTTTTGTATTAGCTATCTTTAGGGGGATAGCTTCCACCCATTTTTTAAAATAATCAGTAGCTGTAAGGATGTATTTGTGCTGCTTGGAAGAGTTAGGAACAATCTCATCAATTATATCTAATCCCCATTGTTCGAATGGTTTTTGGATGTTCACTGGTTGCAAAGGGAATGCTGGCTTCTTTTCTCTTCCAGTTGTAGCTTGATAGGTTTTACACTTTCTTTCATATTCATGTGCATCCTTGAATAGTGTTGGCCAATAATAATCTGCACGGAGGATTTTGTGAGCTATGGTATTTCCTCCAAAATGTCCTCCAGCCCGTCCATCATGTAATTCCTGACCTTTTCAGCTTTAGATTTTACTAGGCATCTTAACAATACTGAATCATAATTTTTTCTAAACAACACATCATTGATTAATTCATACTGATTTAATTTCAACCTTAAAGCACACTTTGTTTTATAATTGAGATGCATAGGGGCATATCCATTCTTCAAATAAAATTTCAAATCAACATATTGCGATTGTGCATCATTGAGGCTTATCTTTGAAATCTAGACTTCATTACCTTGGTCTTCTTCTATTGATAGGTGAGAAGCTCCAGCCAACATCTTGCAAAAACCTTGGCCCCAAAAAATTTTAGATGGTCGGATTTCTACATCGTACCCTTGAAGCGCAGTAATCCAATTGGCTCTTTTCTCCCCTACTTCTCTTTCTATCAATAATTTCCTTACTACAGGGTAAGGTACTATTATTTTTGTATGGGTTTTAAGAAGAAAAGGTCTGAAATGTTTCAAGGTTTTAAAAATAGAAAAATCCTATTTCTCAACAACTTAATAATTTAACTCGACACCTTGCAAGTTAGAGCTGAAAAAAGAGATGCATGCCTTGATATTTTGTTCATTCAGCTATGTTAAAACCTTTGCATATGATGTATCGGATGAAAAAGTATATAAAACAAAAGGTTTGAGAAAGTTAGGGGTTGTTAAAGAAGGAGCATTGATAATGCCTTTTTTAATCAACTCAAATGATTCTCTTTCATCTTTGCCCCATTTGAAGGCTGCGTTTTTTCTTATCATTGCTTGAAAGGGTAGAACAATCTGTGAAAAGTTTGGAACAAATCTTTTTACAAAATTAATTTGGCCTAGGAACGATTGCATCATATTTTTATTATGTAGGAGAGAAATTTTTTGAATCTCTTGGACTCTATCAAGATCTATGTAAATCCCTTTGCTGGACATTATAAATCCAAGGAGTTTGCCTTCTGGTAAAGCAAAATAAGTTTTTTTTGGATTTAAGGAAATGCAATATTTCTTGGATCTTTCAAAAGTATGCTTTAGGTCATTTAAATGATTGTTTCTATCCTTAGAATAGACTATGATATCATCTAGGTAACTAACAATTGATTTATTAATCAGACCTTTGAAAGCAATGTCCACTGGACGTTGAAATGTAGCACCTGCGTTTATGAGTCTGAAAGGAATATTTTGATAAGCATATGTTCCCCACTTGGTCCTGAATGTTGTCTTTAATCTATAATCTGGATGTATAAGAGTTTGATTGGATCCTGAAAATCCATCTAGAAAAGACATCAATTTGGAACCTACAATTGATTGCAGTATTTGCTCCGTAGTAGGCAGAGGAAAGTTATCCTTTCGACAATCTCTATTTACATTTCTAAAATCTATACAAATCCTAATATCACCGTTCTTTTTCCTTACAGGGACCATATTCGATATCGATTTTGAGTTTCTAACAGGAAAGATTATTTGGGCTTCGAGGAGCTTTTTCAATTCATATTTGATTTGACTTTCAAGGTTTGGGTGAATTTTCCTAAGCTTATGTTGTACTGGCTTTTCATTTGAAGTCATTGGTATGGTATGTTGAATTACAGAGGTATCATAGGTCTTAAGATCTGTATAATCCCAGGAAAATACACCTTTATACATTTTTAACAACTTAATGAATGATATCCTTTCTACAAATGACAAACCAAGACCTAGGTTGACATTTTGAGGTTTTTTAGTTGATCCTAGGTTTACCACTTCAAATCTCAGAGTGGAACTCTAAGTTTTGGAGTTGATAGTTTTCTTGAATCTATCCTTTAAGTCATAGAGATATTCCATCTTAACTACAGGCTTAGGAATTGGGTTTTGATCTTGTTTATGGTTGATTTGTAAATCATTCTCATGTTCCTCTATGATCTGTTTCTCATAAGACCCTTCTGATGTAAGGAAATTGATTATATCTGCATCATTATTAAACACTCTCCAATTTGTCACACTATTAGGAATGGATGGCCTAAAAAATTACTCTATTGAAAATCTGTCCAGACTAAATTCTTCAGAAGGTATAAGCTTGGATGCCACATTAGCAAGTAAAACAACACTTGCGTTTTGCAATCTAGGAACTAAAGAAATGTTAAAAACAGTGAAATGAGAGGTAAGATTCTAGGCAAGCGATTGATAATGTTTAAGGTGCCCAGACACACAATGAATTGTATTTCTTACTCATTTAACAATTATTTCAGAATCCCCATATAGTTGCAAATATTTGACACTAAGGCCAATGGCTTTATACAGCCCTTGAATTAATGCTTCATATTTCGCGGTATTGTTGGTGCATTGAAATTCAAGTCTGCAAGCTAACATGGTTTTCTCTCCTTGCAGGTCGATTAGAATACATCTTGCACCTACACCATCTTCAGATTTGGAACCATAAAAATAAAGAGTCTAAAATAATGAATATCTACAATTTTATCTACTATATTAACACACTTTGAAGCACTTGTTTGTGAAAAAATCTCTATTTGAGACACTAAACATCATTCGGAAAAGGGTACCTTTGAGAATTAAAATATCCTAAGAATGACTGAACTGAGTAACTACCAATGATATTATTGGTGAAGGCAATAGGTTCATTGCTTCCCTCAATATCAGTGGCTGTGTATTTCATGAACTTTTCTTGGTCTACTCTAATTTACTTTGGCTTACCATTGTGTGGTAGCCACATGTGAGACCAGCTCGTTGTGAGGTATCTGTGTAACTTTTCAGACCAATCCCTGCTTATAATTAAAACATAAAATTCAGGGATGTCAACCACTAGAATATCGATTATTTGTGAAACTTTTTTATTAGAGGAAAGCCTAATTGAATTTGATGCTATTTCTCCAAGTACCTCTACTTTTGTTCTGTCCAATTGAACTATGTGGACTGCATATTTTTGAGGTGTAATATTCAGTTTGGTACACACGGTTCTTGGCATAATATTTGAAGAGGCGCCTGAATCAACAAGGTAATTATGGACATTTATGTTAAAAATATCATAAGTAAGAAGAAATGGAGTATGAGAGATAGACCTATCACCTATCAGGACTAAATCTGTCGGATTTACATTGTTTGAAGATGAGGGAGGTTTTCCCATATTGTATGTAGCTTGAGTAACTACAACAGATGGCAGAGGGAACACATGAACTGCCTTTAATTCTCTTAATAGAAATTTTTGTTGTTGCTTGAGTTTAGTGAGTTCGTGCAAAGAAATGTTTGCTCTCTTTTTCATATCTTTGACTATGTTGTATTCCACTGTGTCTAAGATTACCAATGTTTTGGAGGCATTTGGAGGATTTATTGGAATAAGGTCAGTTTGACTTGTCTTAGACTTCTTACTTACTATTTTTTGTTTCTGATTTGTGATAGACATATCAGGAGACTTTTTTCTTCTTGTAGTCACTGGCATAGCTTGTGCTTCTTCTTCAGTTGGGAGAATGAAATCCCACATTCCATTTAATTCAACCTCTTCTTCCATTTCGTCTTCCTCTTTGGCTAGTGAGTCTTCTTCTATCTCTGGATCAGATTCAACATTTGAGATAATATTGGGTGGTTGCGATGCAGAAGTAGGGGTTCGTTTAAGTGAGTAAAAAGGTTTCTTGGGGGCCGAGGATTCTACAACCTATTTTTTGATTTCGACCATTTCATTGGACATGGTTTTTAATACTTTTTGAAGGCCTTCAAGATCAAAAGGGTCCCTTGAAGTTTTCTTCTTGGAATCATCCTTAAATGTTACTTCCTTTGATTTTCTTTCGTCTGTTTGTGATCTCTTTTCTAAAGCAACAATCCTTCTTTCTACAAATAGGGCTTCTTTCATGTTTTCTACATGGGTAGTGTTAACACACAGATTGTCCCTAAGCTCCTGAAGGGATACGACCAAGGTAACCACAAACCAATCTTTGGACTGCAGGTTCTAGCCCACCTGCAATCAGAGAGGGCTCTCTCTTGATGATTTAGCTTTGTTGATGATGATTTTAGGCTAGTTATTGGGTTCAAAGGGGTTTTGTTTATGTTTGGGTGGAAGGAAGGATGATGCTTTCAAACAGAGAGGCATGCATAGTGCGATAAGTTCAAACCATTGGGCATGGAGTCAAGGAGTAGGACTGCTGGTGCGTTTTCTTGGTCACAAGAGGAAAATGGAGCAAGGTAACTGCACATAAAACAACCTTCAAAGCTAAAAGGAGATGAAATGAAATATAAGGAATGAGAGGCAATTAAGAATCTCCCACTTAGCTTAACAGAGGGAAGGCGAATGAGCTCTATTTAGGGGCAGTTAAGAATCCCTGGATAACTGTCATACATGGGTGAATCAGGGAAAATATGAGCCAAAAGGAATTCATATTTATATCTAATTCAGAGGAAAACATATAGAAACAACAGAAATTGAGCATAGAGTGCAATTAAGCAAAGTCTAGGCTATTCATTTTTCCTGCTATTTAGACAATGATCTGACAGTGGTTTAAACATATATAATGAAAATACAATGAAAAACACTTATTGTTCCATGTAGCAGCACAAGAATTCCACAGTCACTCTTCAACCATCGATACGTAGCACACAGTCATTGCTCCAATCCTTTCAGCAGTCTTTGATTATAGAACATATCAGATATATAGTGCGAGTCTCTCCTGGATCGGACCAGCCAACTAACAACCCCCCTATTTCATTGTTCAGGGGTCTCTTTATAGTGAAAATATGTAAGAGTATTTATTACAGCAGATCTTAAACAGATATGAGGGAAATGAGTACTTTAATTCATCTTATCTTGAAGTAAATGCATGAAATATTTATCTAAGTGCCGTGTTGGGGCAACTGCTTCAAAATGAGTAGGAATGCCTTCTTTGCTGTTATACGCTGGCCATTTATCATAACTGCGCATTGGTCTCTGCTCCACTGCTCTTGAGTAGCTTTGATGGGCAGTAGCTGTGATTTGAGAGGCTTTAAATGGCTTTTATTGTTTCTTTGACTTGCTGGGAGCTCTTTAATGTTTTATCAACTTCGAGCACTGAGAAAATCTTCACTAATACACTTCACCGCAACACTGATACACTTTGACATGAGTTTTGGCTTCTTTATGCTTATGATACTCTTTTAAAATGCTAAATCACCCCTTTTCTACCCTTCCGAGGCAAAAACGACTGCTGAAGAAAAAGATTCCCCATTTCGGCCTATTTCTCGTAGCGATGCGCGATTAGTGCTAATCGCGCATCGACAACTGCCTCAGATTTTGAATCCGGGCTTCCTAAGCAGTGATTTCGCACTTGCGTGCTTTTTTTTTTTGGTGGGTGACGTCAGCATGACATCAACGGTACGATGGATGACGTCAGCATATCGGCGATCGGCGATCAACGTTATACAACGGGGTGATGTGGCAGGGGAAAAACGCCCATCCCCGGACGTATCAAATAGGTTCAGAAGCGAACAGACCCACCCACCGTAGATCTAGGGTGCAACCAATCGGACGGATGGCAGGACAGAGAATGCGGCGGCAGGATAAGAGACGGGGCCCATATATATATGGTGTGGATTCATATGAAACGCCGATCGCCGATATGCGATTGGTAATAGACCATTGGCGATGACCATATCGGCAGCACGCATGCATGCTTTGTTTTGTCATAGCGATACGCCGATCGGCGATATCGCTATCGGCCAAACCAATCGGGGGCACACTTTATGCGCTGTTTTAATACACGACTCCCCTCCCAACTGCGATATCGCATTGGAGGGGGTCCGATAGAACCTTTTTGCAATCAGAGCAAGGCCTAAGGTAAGTGATGTGGGCGTTTATGATCGGAAGCAGAATTTTTTAATGTTTGAAGGGGATTTTAAGGCATGGGAAGGGGTCCGATAGCCCAAAAAGGGATTTTTGATGCCTTGGAAGGATTTTAAAGGTACTTGGGAGGATTTTATGCTTTGTGAAGGAGTCAAAAAGCATTAGAGGAAGGATTTACAGAGTGATGGAGGGTTTTGTGCATCAGAAGGAGTCCGAAATGCATGAGAAGATGGTTTTTTGAGATAAAAGGAGGGTTCTTGCTAAGTTTCAGATAAACTTAGCAATTCCCAAGTGTTACTTTATGGTTATTTTTCAACCAGGGGGAGGGGATAAGTATGTGGGGGAGTTATTTAACATAATTTTAGTAGGGGAAGGGGAGATAGATAGGGAGCTATATAGTAAAGTTAGTAGTTAATATGATAAGTGATAAGAAAGCGCTAAGTATGTGAATCTTAGGCTATCAGGGGGAAAATGATTCATAAAAGAAATGAACATTCCTTGAGTAAAGCAGATCTTTACTAAGGCAAATTGATATATAAAAAATGATGAAACTAAAAGATATCAAACAGATCTTGACCTCTTTAGGGAAGTTAGTGAGTGATTTAGGGAATAAGGAAGAAGGGGGAAGTTAGTCATGCCTCGCTTGAGCTCCTCCAAATGGAAACTACCTGATAATTGTGACTTAACTAGATATGACACTTGAAAACTTGAAATTGATCACAAATCAACATTCTGCAACCTCAACACTACCTACCCAGCCTACTTACCTAGCATTTTTTCTTCTTTTTGGTTTGGGTGCACTTAGACTTGCAGACCCTGATTATCCTCTTTCTTTTGACTGCCCTCCTATCTACATCTACACTTATTTCATCCAGGAGCTTAGATTAGGCTGTTGAGCACCCTTGCTTCTCTACCTATCTAAAAATCTGCCAAGATTAAGCTGTTTGGACAGATATTCATTCTCTATATTCTAAAACAAGAAATTGAAACCTAGGGAGACCAAGATTAAGCTGTTTGGACCTCCCTTTAACT
>APFE030580821.1:2775-14455 GCA_000404065.3 Pinus taeda
GATGTTGGAACTGAATAACTTCCTCTAGAACACTATAAATACAGGCATTGGGCCAAGGGAGGGGAGGTTGAAAGCTGAACATTCCAAAGGGTAAATTCTGCTAGAATTAGGACTTCCATTGTAAACTTGTGAGGAGAGATTACCATCCTTTCTTGTTGCCATATTGGAAGTGGGTGAGCTTGTCAAAGTAGAGGAAATCTCTTGTTGGACCCTGGGAGGAGCTTGCACAACACCAAGGCTCAGGTTGTAATGCTTCCTTTTTTGTTTCCTTAATACAAATAAGTCCATTCTTCTCAGTGATTTGTTGTTAATGAATTATTTCATGTACTCCTTGGTCTATGTGACGAATATGCTTTGTTTTATGAAATATTCAGGTGTTATGTAATCGTTTGACTGTTAGTGTATGCAGGTCTTAAAGTGAAGGAGGAGCTCATCTGGATCAACAAGACTGGATTGCTACAACAAGCGTTGGATTTGAGGTAGGATCGAACAACAGTTGGTTTCTCATAGAATAATGTATGTTTAGATAAGGATTGCTCTTGTTTGTCTTGTTTGTCACTAGAGAGTCTTAGACTCCTAGGGAGGTTAGGTTTGTCCGCAAAAATAACTCTTTCCGCATGACACTTTTAATCCTGCAGTAGTTAACTAACCTAGATATGATAAAGAATTCTATGCATTAGTTTAAAGTGTGAAAAAATGGAAACATTATTTAATGGGCAAAGAAACAGTAATACATACTGATCATCAACCACTTCAATACCTACAGTCCCAAACTAAATTGCAGCAATCAAGACATTACAGATTGATGGGGTTTCTACAACAGTTTCATTTAGTCATCAGATAAAAAAAGGGCATACATAACAAGGTTGCAGATATGTTATCTAAACCCATTATAAATGCATCTACCATACTTAAGCATAATTTTGAGCTTCATGAAAGCTACATAGAATAGTATGCTCAAGATATGGACTTTAAAGATGTATATGCAACTTTCAGTCAAGGCAAAAGAGTAGAAGCATTAGACTATCATGTGAAGGACCGACTCTTATATCATTGTGGGAAAGTCTGGATTCCACAAACTGAGAGAGTAAAGATAATTAGGGAAGCACACACTTCTCTGATATCACGTCACTTTGGGGTAAGTAAAATAGTTGCACAACTGCAAAGGTTCTTCTATTGGCCGAAAATGAATGAGACATTTTCTAGATATGTGAAGGGATGTGCTATGTGTGCTAAAAGCAAGCCTAGTAACAGAAAACTAGGCTTATACACTCCATTTCCAGTTCCTTCTCACCCTTGGGAAAGGATTTCCATGGATTTCGTTGGCAGACTACCTAAATCTAGGAAAGGTCATGATTATCTGTATGTTGTTGTGGATAGATTCAGCAAAATGTGTATTTTCATACCCTGTAGTAAACAGATTACAATTGAACAAACTGCAAAATTATTCTTTGAACATGTATGGGTTCATTTTGGATTACCCACTTCTATTGTATCTGTTCGAGACACCCGATTTTTGGGGAAGTTTTGGTCAAGTATGTGGGAACTAATGGACACCAAGTTAAAGAAAAACATAGATTTTCATCCACAAATAGATTGCCAGACAGAAGTAGTTAACAGGATGGTGATCCAGTTACTGAGAGGATATTGTAGCAAATACCATAAGCTTTGGAATGAACACTTGTGTTATGTGAAACATGCTTACAATAGAGCCAAACATTCTTGTACATAGAGATCTCCTTTTGAGACATGTTTTGGTTTCATACCAAGGTCTCCTTTGGATTTTGTCTTTGATAAAGATACCATGGTTGATAGACACAGTGATCCATGAGATCCACCAGGCAGTACAGGAATAGTTGGAAAAGAGCTAGGCCAAGTACAAGGATAGGCATGATAAGCATCGGATGGAGCATAGTTTTAAAGTTGGAGACCAAGTCTAGCTGTATATTAGCAAGGATGGATTGCAAGGTGAAGGTAAAAAGGTAAAATCTATCGGGTATGGACCCTTCAGGATACTTGAGAAAATTATTAAAAATGCCTTCCGCCTTGAGCTACCAGCTTACATGCACATCCACTCAGCTAAAAATGCAGACTGTTTGAGGTTATTTAAACCTTCAATGGTTGAGGACACTGAAGAGCAGAGTCAATTACCTTCTGTTGATGACCTACTACGTAAATATCTTAATGAGTTGCAGGAAGATACAATGCTGGATAGGAGGGTAAGGATGACATACAGTGGACAAGTGGAATACCTCAGGATTGGGCTTAAGGGTTCGAAGTCGAGCAGTGTGAAGTGGATTGAGATTAGACAAGTGAGATAGCAGTTTCCTCACTTAGTCGATGCTTGAAGAAAACCAACTTTTGGTGGTCCAAAAGATTTTACAGTGAGGAGGCCGTGATCCGAATCGAATCCGCAAAAGACTGTCAAGAACCTTGATTGTATCAAATTGAATAGATCCTTGAAAATTCCAAAACAGCGATAAAAGAACGCCTTGAACCAGTGATAATGGCCACCAACGTGGAACGACAAGGACCTCGGTCAAATCGTGCTGATCGAGGCCCATGGAGACAGGGCAGGAGGTCAAAGGAGCCTCTGGGAGCCCGAGATCGGGAAAATGAGGCAATTTTGATGTGTGATTAATCGTGCATCACTGGGAAAACAAAGCTAAAATGGAAAAGGCTTAAGCACTTGGTCGCGTTGGGGGACCGGAGAACTATGGGTGAGGAAAAAAAATAGCATTAAAGGACAAAGGCGAGACCTACACTTTAGAAAATTGGCGGTATCTATCGGGGCGCCCTTGAACGGTAAGAAGTTTTGAAGGAGAGCGGAGTGATCCCACTCAGCGATCGACATGCGATAGCATAGGTGAGAGAAAAACCACCGTGATCGCGTGCTATCAGTGGAGCAAGTCAACCACGTTTGACGTGTGTATGACGTTGGATCTCGAGGAGCCCAGATTAGACGGCTGAGATTGTGCCTGATGGAGGAAGCAAAATCGACATGGGATTAAGCTGTGTTCTAAAGGGATTTGGAGTTCATTTGACCGCCACGGTGGAGAAAGAACGCATACACGATGTAACGGAAGAAACAAACTGACGAAGCATGCTGGCACCAGTTAGATGGAGACACGTGGCCACTTCCCGAGCGTTCATGCTAATGTTGAATAGAGAACTCCAAGCGTAGCTGTAGAAGATGAATCAACGTAGACAGGAGAGGAACCGAATAGGCATAGGGATCAAATGGCTAAATCCATGAACATAGAGAGTTGAAAAAGAAGAAGGATTGAGAGGAGTCCGAGTGAGCAAGAGAGACAGCGAACAGTGCACCCCGAGAGGAGGACTGAACACAGAGAACAGTGAAGCCAAGTAGAGGAGACAAAGGATCGAGCTGACTACAGGCAGCATCGAGCAGGAGAGAGCTTGAAGATTCAAGCCTTCCCATACAGGAACCTTTCTAGATTGAGCATCACATTTGGCTCTTTCCATTGTAGATCAAGGGTCACAGAGCTGGGAGGAAGAGAACAAGTCTGTGTACTCCGAGTTGCTCCGGGAATCTGAGAACCACCCTGCCAAGCAAAATTTGTTGTCAAGAGAACTCATATTGAGTCCCTGTATTGTAATTTCTTTGTTGTAAGACACAATAAAACAAGGCCACCACTGAAGCTTGATCGGAGACGTAGCCCTAGAGAATACGGTGAACTCCTTGTTAAAAATTGTTTGTGTCTTGTGTTGCTTACTGTATTTCTTTGTTGTCTTTCCACTTATTTTCTGTGTATTGGCAATCTGATCGATCTGTTGTTTCAATAACACAGGACACACACACCAGCAGATGAATCTATAATACCTTTTGTTTAATAAATCTTCAACTGAGGTCACTCATAGGGTGATTATCAGATCAATGAAACGTTAAAATTTCAATCGTAAGATTAAAAATCTCCATGGTAAAGTGGGTAAATTTCCATAGTTAATCTTGTTCCATGTTTTTTTAAATTCATATGTATTTAAGATATAGATTAATTCATTTAATAATCATAATAATAATATATAATAATAATTAATAATCATTTTAGGGATTGGCTCACTTTGATGGTCCAAGTGAGTATGTAACCACATTTACATCCATTTAATAGATGCAAATATAATTAAAAAAAATAGTAGACTTACATTATATAAAAAAAAAAATTAATAAATTAAATATTGGCATCATTATAATACTTGGATCTATTCTTTCTATTTAATATATATATTAGTTATTGATATTGATTAACCAAAAATAAATTTATTGTGTCAAAAGGGACTCTTCACTTGAATATAAAAGAGATTTGGTAATGTTATGTTATGTGATGTGATATTTTATGGAAACATTTTAACTTGATCAAATTATATAACAATAAAAACAAATGTAAAATACAATTGAGAAAAAAAATATACATAAGTAAATTAAATAATTATAATTATTAATAAACACATTTGAACTTAATCAAATTATATCGAATAAAAATAATATATTAATTATTCAATTATTTATAATTAAATCATTCAAATTGATTTTAATTTTGAATCTACCAAGTTCCTAGAGAAGATCAAATCTTCTTGAGGTACAAAACACTTTTTCATTTTAGAGAGAAAAAATATTTAAACCCTCTCTACCCTTATTCAAAATCCATATTAAAAATAAAAATCCAAGTTAGTATATTTATTAATATTATTATTAAAATTATTACTTAATCTAAATTATTGAAATTTATTTTATATATTATTATTTAAAAAACATCGGATTTTCAAGGTCACTGCCAAGATCACCAATATGGTGTATGAGACCTCCCAGTTTGTATGACAAGGGATCCACCTCCACCCAGTGATTTGACTGCTAACTCTAGACGGCATACATACTCTAGCCCTCTAATATTAAAACTATATCAATATTTTCCTTTTTAAAAATGAGCTTCTTCACATTCATGAATTCATAGATTTATGAAATATGGAAACTTGTATTTTTCACTTGTAATTAAAAAATATATATAATATATTTTATTAATTTAAAACTAAATAGTAAATGCAGTTAAGGAAAACATTTTTGTCAATTCATTAGTATGAGAATTTCATAAATGTGATGTTCTCATAATGGTTTTTCTACGCTATTATCTCGACAAAAACTACATAATCACAAACTGCAGATAAATGTGTTTCCTGACTGATCAACTTGCAGCACTGACCCTTCAGTGAGGAGAAGATACGGGGTTGCTATATATAAATAATAATAATGAACAAAAAAAACTCTGTCTTGTAAGCTAAGTTGTATAGTTGTATGAAAAGATTTTCTAGCACTATGGCATGTGTAAATTATGCACACACTCCGTGGGTATAAGTAATTCGTACTTTAACATTAATTCTAATCGTGCCTTGGCTGTAAATCTGTGATGGATTTAGAATGCACATGTGAAAACATACAAACTATTGCCGAGTGAATATGATATTTGAATTTCATTTTTGCAATGGAACGCTGCATCTTTGATGATACTTAGTTCAATCAGAAAAATAACATACAATTTTAACAGACCAAATCAATCTATAATAACAGAGTTTATTACAGTTTACTCTCGCATAATAACTAATAAAATCTACATCCTCTTACTATCTGAAACGGTCCCCTACTACTAATATGCAACAGCAGAAAATCAAAGGCAATTATTTGTCCATTAATGGAGTCAACTGCTTATCATTCTGAGAATTACAAACCCATTTCTTATAAACACCTCAGGCGATTATAACTGAAATGTATTCACCAGAAGGCTTTGAAAACATAATGTTGGCATCTCGTCACCGGCCATGATCACAGATACGTTTTCCTCACTTTTAACATAGCACGACATGATACTCGTCATACCATTCTCTCCATGTGCGATGCGCTCGCCAAAGCTGTGTGCTGTTTCGTTACTTGTTGCATGGACAACACCAGACTTCTTCCAGTAGGAAAAGACTAGAATCACCAGAGCGATCGCGACCAACAATATCATGGTTAAAAACTCCAGCCAACAAATACGGAGTTGGCGATTGCCATACTGAACCTACATTATCGCTTTGACTGCCGTTCACCATTATTGGAACTGAGCTCTATTTCTCACGCAAATTACTATCTCGGAGGCATTCCTGATAAGGCAGTCGTTCTCTCTATATAGAAGTTGATTCAGATGGAAGCCCAGGTATGACATTTTTTATTCTCCACACAAATAATTTACCAAGACCAGGAAAATCCGAATATTCTGTGGACTGGAGGCATATCTCTCCAACTTTGTTTCTTTTAAAACTGAATTTAATGGAAGTGACCCAAAGCAATACAATTATTTATATTTTAGTGAAAGCTACGATTCCTCGCATAAATGAATATGCTCAATGTGAGGAACAAATATGTCCCCTGTGGCATTTTGCTCTCTCTAATCCCCGCGTGTTTGGTAACTCTCTCGTCAGTCCACTGCCTTGTTAAAGCTGTACTAGTGGGATTGATGATCTTTCAGGTTGAATTAAGGAACTCTGGCATATATATATATATATAATTTATTATATATTATATATATATATATATGCGGGGGAGGGGCGTGTCGAAGCATTTCGCATACATCAAACTATGAAGAGAGTTGCATAAAGCAATATAGATGGTGGCGTTACCTGCATCAATGAATGCATGGCCATTGTAGGGATTTGTATTAGGCACACTCATTCTGGGTTTCCTATATCGAGATGTTCAATGTAAATAAATAACTTCGCAAGTCTGTCATTCTATAAATTCCACGTCAATCAAAACTAGAAAGTGACCAGGCAAGTATAAGGGCTATGGATGACCTAACCAGATCTTGGAAAGTCTATGTTTTTAGCGGCCGCATTGATCATGAAAAAAAAAAAATTCAAAGCATACATTGCATCTGGTCACACTTTCCGTTATTTTGCCTGTCATGATTCTTTTCATGAACATGAACAATGTTTAATAAGATTATAAACTTCAACCAAATTTACAGTCTATCTTTTTAGCGGCCCCACTGCCCATCAAAAAAAATATTTCAAAGCATACATTGCACCTGGTCACACTTTCCGTTATTTTGCCTGCCATGATTCATTTCATTTCATGAACAATGTTTAATAAGATTATAAATTTCAACCAAATTTATTTCATATAGATGGAGAATTGTAGTCACATATTCAATTACTGTTGGCTTTATTCGGTATATACTTAGTCAATAGGTGTCCCAATTTAGCAAGATGAGTTTTTTATCAAAAAACATTAAATATATCGTTAGGATCTCATATGGATTGATTTTTGCTTCATAGGTTTCTTGATAGGCGGAGGGAATGGAGCATGAGATTTAACTAAAACATTAAATTGTAGGTTTTTAATTGGTTAATAATTATCTTATAATTATTTGTTGAAATAATGGGTTTGCCGCTTCATGACGAGGTGTAAATTTGCAAGGTGTGGCATTATTTCATTTTCTCTACGCGGGAGATAGGAGTGGACAGTCAACTTAATCGGGCTTTGCCATTACATTGCTGGATTTAATATGGTTATACTTTCACATTTTAAATAGATAAAATGTTGGAGCTATCTGTACCAAAGATGCATGTTGGAATGACCAATGCAGGGCTACATTAGGGAATGTTCCACATCAATAAGTATTGAGGCACTCCAAAATTATATATGATTGAGTGATCCGCATCAAAGATAAGTTACATGGTAAAGCGATATGCAACCAACATAGGTTACATGTTAGAGTGATCTATGTCAATAGAACATTACATTATAGAATGTTGACCTATCCTATAGTGATCTTATAGAATGTTGACCTATGCTACATTGATCTGTGTCAATCTAACATTCTATTATGGAATGTTGAGTGATTCAAGGAGAGATCCATAACAATTTATGTTGGTGTGATCCAATATCGGTTATATGATGGAGCAATCTACCATGATACATGTTGGAGTAATAGCATTTTTACATTTAGTCAAGTTTCATTTCAATTTCACATTTTTCCATGTTGGAGTAATAGCAGTTTTATATTTACTCAAGTAATACCACTTTTATATTTACTCAAGTTTCATTTCAATTTCATATTTCCCCAGGTTCATTTCGATGCTCGAAAGTTTGTTAGATTTGTAGGTTCAATTTGCTACCAGGTACTACGAAGGCCATTACGATTTTATTCTCATAGACGGAAAAATAAATATATTCATGAAATAATCTTTATTATACATCTCAGTGGATTTTGTTCACAATAGTAGATAATGCATTTATTACTGTAACATCAATAACATCACGAAATGGAATAACCTTGGCAATCCTTGATGGATCTAAACCCTATAGCACAAACACATATGATTTTCATATATTAGGGTGTATACCCACTCGTGTAAGACAATTAGAACATATGAATTTTATATATTAGCATCTAAATTAACAATTGATCTGACAAATTTTTATATCCAACCTCTCATGGGTGATCAACCTTTGAAAATATAGTTTGATCATTGTAAAATAAGAAAATAATGCAATTGTGAGAAGATATTTGTTCCTACCAAAGATATAGAACATTCAAAGGTTTCTTTATCAACGGCTCGGCCTCATGAAACAATTTTTCTTTTGTTTTATTTTGTATGAACAACTTTTACTATAATATCTATGATCATGGATCTCTCCACCATGGCTCTGTTAAACTAACAGTGCGCAGGGAGAAACAAAGACACTCAGCAATACACTTCAAACACAGTAGACACAGCGGATTAACGTGGTTCACCCAACCAATCTGGGCTACGTCCACCAAACATATCCATCGGCAATCTTTATTAATCGAACAAGAGATTACAAAAAATTAATCAATTCTTCACAAACTCTCTCTAAAAACAATCTGTATGGATACCTGTTTTATAGCTAGTAGAATCTAATTGCCTCATAAATCCTCTCACATCAAATATAGGATGCATTAACTCTCTCCCAACAACTTGAAGCTAATCTAGCAACAAATTCCTATTGTTGTCACACAATGATATTTTTGCCTATTTTAATGAAACATAAAATCTCAACAATCTCCACCTTGACAACAATTACCCTCATACCCTGTTTGTTTATTATTGTATCTTTTCTGCAAGCCAAGAGAAGCCAAATGCCAACGTAACTTCTCTAAAAAAACTGGTTTCGTGAACATGTCTGCGCAATTCTCCTTTGTATGCACCTTTTCAAGAGAGACTCCCCTTTTAGTGATAACTTGCCTTACAAAATGGTACTTGATCGGTATATGCCTTGATTTACTATGATAGGCCGGATCCTTAGCCGAATGTATTGCACTTTGACTGTCACAAAATAA
Source organism: Pinus taeda (assembly GCA_000404065.3). Classification (NCBI taxonomy): domain Eukaryota; kingdom Viridiplantae; phylum Streptophyta; class Pinopsida; order Pinales; family Pinaceae; genus Pinus; species Pinus taeda. Next base: position 12,129 of record APFE030580821.1, read on the forward strand.
CTTGATGTTGTCCTGCAACCTACCAAATTCACCAAACAAACCTTTCAACCAAATCGCTTCTTTGCAAGCATGAGAAGCAAGAATGTATTCTGCTTCACTAGTGGATAAAGCAACAATATTTTGTAGATTTGACATCCAGCTGATAGCTCCACCTGCAAGAGTAAAGAACTACCCTGAAGTTGACCTTCTCTTATCCAAATCACCGGCAAAATCGGAATCAACATATCCGTAAACAAATTCACTACTCTTATTGTAAGTAATACAATAACTACTTGTGCCTCTCAAATACCGAAGCACCCATTTCACTGTTGACCAGTGTTCTTTACCTGGATTTGCCATATACCTGCTGACAACCCCAACTGCATGTGAAAAATCTGGTCGAGTACAAACCATCGCATACATTAAACAACCTACTACATTGGCATATGGAATTTGAGACATATAATCCCTTTTTTCATCTGTATTAGGACATAAACTCGAAGAAAGCTTGAAATGGGAAGCAAAAGGGACTTAGACAGGCTTCACATTATTCATACCAAATCTCAAAAGTATTTTCTCAATATACTTCTGTTGTGATAGCCATAGCTTACCATTGCTCCTGTCTCTGAAAATCTCCATGCCCAAAATCTGTTTTGCTGCTCCTAGATCTTTCATATCAAATATCCTTGCCATCTGAGCCTTCAGCCTGTTGATTTCTTCTATGCTTTTGCTTGCTAAAAGCATATCGTCAACATACAATACTAAGATAATGAATATGCCATTTTTCAATTGCTTAAAATAAACACAATGATCATATTCACTTCTAACATATTTCTGACTCAACATGAAAGAATCAACTTCTTATACCACTGCCGAGGCGACTACTTCAGGCCATATAATGACTTCTTGAGCCTGCAGACAAATTTCTCATTGCGATGCTGAACAAACCCTTCCGGTTGTTCCATATAAATTTCCTCATCTAAGTCTCCATGTAGAAATGTAGTTTTACATCTAATTGCAACAACTCTAAATCAAGCAAAGCCAGTAATGCTAACACAATTCTATTGAAACAATTTTAACTACTCGTGAAAAAATCCCATGAAAGTCAATGTCGGGTTTCTGAGAAAACCCTTTTGCAACCAGCCTCGCTTTGTACCTGTCTTCCGTATCATTCACACCTCGTTTCAGCTTGAAAACCCATTTACACCCTACATTTTTCCTACCTTTCGGAAGCTCAACCAGATCCCATGTGTCATTTTTACCTAAGGCCATCATTTCGTCCTTCATGGCTGGTTTCCACTTGTCACTTTTCGAACCTTCTATTACTTCTTGATAGCACAAAGGTTCATCGTCATTAGCAGTAAATGCAACTGAAGTAACATAATCATCATATCTTCTCGGTGGCCGTTTGATTCTTGTCGACCTCCTTATGGATGTTTCTGGTGCTTCCTCGATTGGCTGACTACCATCTGTAGGAACTTCTTGATGATCAGTATCTGAGACCTATTCATGATGTATACCTGAACCCTGTTCATTTTCTGATTTTGAAACCTGTTCATGACTAGTATCTGAACTATGGTCATCATGACTATCACTAGAAATGCTATCAAACTGAATGTGCTGAAATTCAGATACATCATCATGTTTCAATCTACTATCTACATCTAACTGTACAAGAGAGGATTCATTAAACTTTACATCTCTGTTGATGATGATTTTGCGGGTAGTAGGATCCCACAATCTATATCCCTTTGTTCCAACACCATACCCAACAAAGATATGCCGTTTAGACTTTGGATCTAACTTAGTTTGCTGATGTTTAGGCACTAGAGTATATGCATCACAACCAAACACTCTAAGTTTAAAATAGTCACAAGGGTGTCCTTTCCATACCTCTTGTGGAATCTTGCAGTCTATCGTCGTCGATGGAGATCGGTTTATCACATAACAAGCTGTTGCCAGCGCTTCCATCCACAACTCCTTCTACAACCCGGCATTACTCAGCATACTCCTTGCTCTCTCTAGAAGAGTCCTGTTCATGCATTCAGCAACTCCATTTTGCTGAGGAGTATAAACCGTGGTCTTATGCCTCTCGATCCCTGCATCCTTGCAATAGTTGACAAACTCCTTGGAAGTAAATTCACCACCATTGTCAGTTCTTAAACACTTTATTGTTCTACCAGTGTTGTTTTCTACCAATACTCTAGACTGCTTGAAAACTAAAAACACATCAGACTTTCTTTTCAACATGTAGACCCAAACCTTCCTAGAAAAGTCATCAATGAATGATACAAAATAAGACGAACCACCATATGAAGTTGTAGGGGCTGGTCCCCAAACATCTGAAT
>APFE030580822.1:0-13306 GCA_000404065.3 Pinus taeda
CACTAGGTCCTGCTTGAGCTTCCAGCCTTAAAGGCATCAGTCCTCCTCCTACAAGGTAATTTGCAAATACCAGGAAATGGTCTTTGTCATGACCCTGACTCTTGCATTTCAAGCACCATACCTCCTCGTGTACCTTTGGTCAATCCATCCTATCCTACTTCAGACTTTGCATCTCAAGGCACAGATTCTGCAGCTGCTCGTGGATCTGCTGAACTCCTAGATTAGGATCTTGCATTGAAGTCTCATGTAGCCTCATAGTAATCTCCAAGGCCTCTACCTGACTTGCTATCTTTTGTTGCGACAACGTGCTCCTTAAGTGGAGTAGTAATGAAGCCACAAACCACTCATATTCATATTGGTTTCACGGATTTGACACTTCAATCTTGGATCCAATTCCCAGGGTGTCTCGCTTGGTCGCATCACGATCTCTTTGAATCCCACAATCGATTGCGCTTCAGATTTAGGCCTACTAAATTCCTTATTTAGTGCTACTTGGATGTCCACTACTCTAGCATTAGGGTTATCGTTGGAGTACTTAATGTACCAGGTTAGCATGCGATCTTGCAAAGCACTAACCAGTGTTGCTTTCTTTATATGATCATTCGTAACACCTTGAGCTTCCCATACAACCCTTACAACGAACCAAAATTGGTTCAGGTCCTCATTTCCCAAGCCTTTGAACAAAGGAAACTTCACTGTGTTTTCCATACTGAACTGCCATGGAGGTGGAGGTGGTGTTCGTGGGAATCCTTGTCTTATCAACTGAATAGCGCTTCACGAAGAAACCTTCGCTATTCCTTATTCATCTCTTTGCGGAGGTGAAATCAAGGGGCCATACTTTGGACCCTTATTTCCTTCGTTTCTGTAAATTTTTCCACTTCGCGTAGTCCCAAACATAAAGGTAGCTGCATATCCTGTTTTCCGACAACAACATTTGAATCCAGGTATTCAGAGATTTTACGTACTTACCTCATGGACCTTTAAAAAGCATCGCTCTGCCTTGCTATAGCTGACTGAGGTGTCGACCACAAATTCAGTAAAAAATCCTCCTATGAGACGATCGAGCCAATGATCGACAACGCGCGCGATCTTATCCTCCGATGCTTCCAACCTTCGCACTAGCTCCGGGGTCCACATAATAGGACCATCAAGTTTCCACTTTCCTTGGCTATCTTCTAGCTTCACGATCAACTCATATAGCTCAGTAGGGAAGGAGGCAAAAAATATTTCATGGATCTCCATATATAGGTATCGGTCTAGCCACTTTTCTTTTGACAGACGCGGGTTTCTATTCTCTTGTGCTGCGATCTTGTGAATTATTCTATCCAACCAGCCTTCAATTTCTTTCTTAGTTGGATTCCAGTGATATGACATCACACATCTCTTATGAAGATTCCGGTCCCGAAAATGTAACCATTTGTTGGCTTGAGGGGGCCTAACCCAAGTTCAGCGTTAGTTAGCCAAACAAATCCCTACACAACTGGCCCTTTCGGCATCAGCCCGCGAATCGCAGACTGAAGTCTCACCCGAAACAGTATGGGGGGATGCTAGAACCAAGTTTCCGCACCCTTGAGATGGTTGTGATATCGGTTTATTCCGGTTATACCTGCCTTCACGCAGGTTGCTTAACCCTCTGTTCCACCCTTCAATACCTTCATGAAAGGGTACAATTGGCTTTCTCACAACCCTAACCTACTACTGAAGTACTTTCACGCTACTAGGGAAGTGAATTGCGATATTTACCAAACCAGGCTAAGTGTCTTATTTATCTTATTAACCAATCCTAGTTAGCTTCGCGTAAATAGATGTTCTTACTAGCATTTACTTAACCAACACATTCACATATATTCGCGCATCATATAAGAATTATAAGTGAAATTCATACCCAACATAACCAGATGCATAAATGGAAAATAAAGACGCAAAAATTGCAGAATACTTCTCTTTATTGATAATTTGAATGATTACAAACTCAACCCGCCCTGTGCACTTAGCTGCAGGGGTCCGCGCACTCAGCTGCAAACTTCTAGGCCTCTGCGCACTCAGCTGCCTCTACTTATGCTATGACCCAGGACTTAGACTTCTACTTCAGAGCTATCTCTCATACATCATATCTTCATTGCTTGATTGATTCTTCTTACTACTTAGAGCTTAGCTCTATTTATACAATCCCATGGTCCGTGGACCATGGGTAGATATTTTACAACCAAAATTACATTTCCAAAATAAGGGCAAACAACCTTATGACTCTTTAACACCTACACGCCTTTTGACCACAAAATGCAGAGTCTTTACACTTGGATTAAAAAATTTGGTGAAAATATGGGATTTTATCCCCAAAACTGCCCATGGGGATCCCGCGCTGAACACTGGCCTATGTCCTTACACCCATTGTTGTTTTCAATTCTGGAATACTTCTTCTCATCTTGCAGTTAGAGGGCTTGATCCAAGAGGAAACACAACTTTCATTGCATGTCAGAGAGCATTGAAGTAGCGGGTTTTGGTTGTCTCCAAAAATTGGTTAACACCTTCATATTGGTATTGGTTGTCTATTATAATTAGTTGACATGGCTCTAGGTATTGGTTGTCTCTAGTAATTGGTGGATGCAGATGTGAGTATTGGTTGTCTATAGTAATTGGTTTACGTGGATTTGGGTATTGGTTGTCTCTAATAATTGGTCTAGAATTATATTCTGGTGGGTGGTTGTAGACATGGGTAGTTTTGATTAACATTGGTCACTAAACATGATGCCAAGGCAACAAGTCAAGTCTCACCATGTAATGAGCCTCATCACTGGGTAATTATATGGGCCTTAATTCACCTCCTAGCTTAGTCAAACCAACCTTTCTCACAACTTATTACATGTTTTTTTATTATATTTTGTTTAGGAGATGAGTTAGAGTTGGATATTATGCCTAATGGACTAATATGCATTGAATGCATGATTGAAGGAGAAAATCAAGGAATTTTTGCAAATAATAAGGTTAAAACTTGAATAGTACAAGGGAGAGGGATTGTAGGAGGTAAATCCTCCTCATTTACTTCTTCCCTATTCGAATATTCCTCCATCCATCACACCAGCTCGGAGTTCAAGCAACCAAGCCATAAGGATTAGAAGGCAGCTGAGCAAGTGAGAGACAAAGAGCTAGTTTACCTCGAGTTCAAGAGTCAAGCCTCCGTAATTTTAAGGAATTCATTGGGGAATTTAGTTGTATAAGTAGAGAGGCCTAGAGCCTCATTAGGATTTGAATCTTTGTTGTAAAACTCTAACCTATTTTCGAGCTCCACACTTGTGAAAGTTTTATTGATGTAATTTTATGTTTTGGTAATAAGAATGAGTTTTGTTTTGGGCCAGCACTGAGATAACACAGAGGGCTGAAGCTCTTGGGTTAGGGCCCAACCCTAGAAGCCAAGGCTTCTCTTTCTTGTATCTGTATGTTTATATTAGTCTCATAGCTTCATTGTTAATTTGTTTTAGATGTGTTTTCATTGCAAGTAGTGTAGATTGGATTGGTTGTTTATTAGTTTGCTTCCATTTGTGACTTACTTCGGTAGCAAGTTAGCAGGGACAAAAGGAGTACCACAAGGTTTTCAGTGGGTGTCTTGGCCTCATTTCCTCCCTTTGGGATCATGATTTGAGGAAGGGACCCTTATGCAGCCCCAAAAACACAGATTTCTGTTTCTTGCATAGGCTTTAGAGATTACTGTATTTAAGTTAGCATTTGATTAGTTTTTCAAAGTAGTATTTCATTGCCATCTCTTCTATATTCACTCTTACAGTAGATCTAATCCATGCTTTCATTCCTTTCAACAACTTTCCACATGCATAATGTAGGCAGTTAGTTCATTAATTCTGCTTTTCTAGCTTATGGGGATGCTTCTTGTTTACATAGCTTTTTGGGAATTACACATTTTTTATGCAGAGCAGGTGCTTCAGGAGGAGACAAAGACTTCATAGCCAACAACCACCTTCACTCCATCCACCATAGTCGTTCCTTGTTTTCACCATTGCCTTCACTAGTTTTCATCATTTTTCATAGAAATTTTTCAAAGCACATTGAGCGAATCCAACTGTCCTCTATCTTTGATGTTGAGTTCTGAGTGATCCTAGACCTTTCCTCACTTCATTCCACCCATCTAAAACCTTCCCTAAGCCTTCCATCACCTCCAAAACCTTCCATTTTTCTCTCGGTGTATCCAGTATGTTTACAGGGAATCCTGTAAGTTTCTAGTACGTCTTGTAGGCTTTCCTGAAATGGAATGTTTTGAGGCCGAATTGAGGGAAAACTTCTAGGAAGTCACCAAAATACTCCCTAGGGTCTCCCACACCATCCAAACACCCTCCAACATCCTTAATTCACCTGCCACATCACCAAATGAAATTAGTTTGCATACTTGATTTTGCATGAAAAGACAAAAAGACAAAAACAGATTTATTTCAGCCCCTTTACTTGCACATTAATGATGTTTGGTGCTTCTTACTTCCATGCTTAGATAGTAGCATTTGGTTCATGTTAATTTAGCATTATTGCAAAGCATAGTTTCTTGGCAGTTAATGAGGAAATGGTGTGATTTAGCATTGAATTTCGGTCTTTTCCATTATTGCAGTAGAGTAGCTCTCCCTGGCGCTCATCATTTTTTGGAACCGTTGCTGGGGAGGTGTCTGAGTAATATGTCAATATTGATCCTTTCTTCTATTTCTTGTCTCTAATATTCTGCCATTAGTTTATTTATGCAAAAGTAATTTAGTTTCTTCCTTTTTCATTCTACATTTTCTGCTTTCCTTTCCATTTTTGCAAGCGATATTTCAATTCAACAAGTAGTTTTTCACTCAGTCAGTAGTTTTCATTTAATCAACAATTTCAATTCTGCAAAGTACTTTCCAAGTTTGAAAAAAAAACACAAAACCAACCCAAAAACATTTCCTTTCATGCCTCATAGGAATAGGGATAAATTAGGGAAATTTTTGCCAAATTTCCCCACTGCATCAAACATCCAACCTTCCCTCTTCTTCGATGGCTATGAACTGGAGGAACCCTTAGGTGAGCACCCTGACATATTTGAAGAACCTTCAGGGGAAGAAGAAGAAGAAGAATCCATTCCTACTGAACCAATGGCTGAAAACAGAAATGACAGAGGGAATAGAGAGAGAGTTGAGGGTGTCTTCCCCATCAGGGAAACCAGTGGGGACACTAAGATGAAAAATATAAGCCCCTCTGCCCTACCTCATTTCCATGTCTTGACCACAAAAGACCCCGACACTTTCCTATTTGATTTTTTTGTTATATTCCGAACCTATGACTATACAGATGATGAGCAGAAGTTAAAACTACTTCCATCTACCCTCAAGGATGCAGCATTACACTGGTTCATGGGTTTACCTGGGGGTATCATCACAACTTGGGCTCAGATGCAGCAAGCCTTTAACAACAAGTATCGAGACTACTTTCGGCCAAAGGATATTAAAGAGGAAATTTTTAAGATGACCATAGGCAATGATGAATCCCTAGAGGATTACGAAGAAAGATTCCAGCTTAGTTACAAAAGGGCCAAGTGCACACTTGACCTTGAGTCTCTAAAGATGGTCCCGCTTAGGAGAGTAATGGAATATCTTCTGGATACCCTACACTTGTTAGCAAGGGGAGATATCTACCAATTACCCTATGAGGATATCAAGATTGTCTTTAGAAACCATTCTAGGGCAGCTAGGAAAAAGGGTAGGGGTAGTCAACCTATGATCAGTACATCCTCTTCCATCTCATACATCAAGGGTGAAATTGGAAACATGCTAGAATATTTCAAAAGTGAGATGCTGCAAACCCTTGCCTTGCAAATGGACACTATGCACATTAACAGAAAGTAGGAGGAAGCAGAGAGAGGCTTGGCCATTTTTTGTTCTAGATTCACCAAGAGGCATCCTAGGAATGAATGTCCGTTGGATTCTATTGAAATTTTCTCAATCTATGAAGAAAAACACTCCACAGACAAGTGCCCTTATTTTCCTGGACACAAATTTGTATATCAAGGAGCTAAAGGAGTCCTTGAGTAGCTCTGCTACATAAACCAAAGGAGACCTCATGGGCCTAGACCATACCAACAAGGCATGCAAGGGTCATCCCATGCATATTACAAACCCAACCCGACCACAACCATACCTTCTTAGGGACCCCCTGCTCATCCTTCTTGGTCTACACCTCCTCCTTGGTCCTTTGCATCTCAATATCACTCCCAGCTAGCCAACGAGTCATTTCAACCATATGCTTGGCCATAACCTCAGTGGAATGCACAACCTTAGGGGTGGAGGCCCCAATACAACAATGCTCCAGCTTTATTACTTCACCACCTGCCTAACCATAACTGATACAATCTGCTCCACCCAATAAACCCTAGATGCCTGCCCAACTAAATCTGAATTCGAACAACAGACAGTCTCAACAAGTATACAATGGAGACACATCAAATCTAGCTTATGCTGTGGAAATATAGGAGATTAACTTGAGATATAGGAGAGTTCTCCCGGATAACCAACCTCCACCTCCACCTAGGGAGGTTGAGGAAGAAAGAGAGGAAAGAATTCTTAAAAAGTGAATCCACCCTTTCCTGAGAGATTAACCCAACCACTCCAGCATACCCCATAAGAGATTAATCTTCTAGAAGAATTGAAAAATATATGTGTAAAGATGCCACTTCTCCAAGCAATAAAAGATGTTCCTATTTACAATAAGTTGATTAAGGATAAGTGCTTCAAGCATCTAGGGAGGCGAAGAAGAGATGCCCCTACCATTAATGTCATTGGACAACTGTCCGACTTAATGCTGGGCAGGTAATTTGTCCGAAGTACTTGGACCCTGGAAGCCCTATAGTAGATGTGCACATCAATGGCACCATTATCCCACACACCTTGATGGATATTGGGGCTGACATTAATGTGATGACCAAGGACACCATGCTCAAGCTCAACCTCCAAGGTTCATTGAGGAAGACCACAACAGTTCTGCAACTTGCAGACCGCTCCATAGTGACCCTAGAGGGGATTGTGGAGGATGTGATGGTATCCATTGAATCTTGGGAGTACCTTGTAGATTTACTAGTTTTCCAACTTAAGGCTAAGCTTACTGGTTACCCTCTCATCCTTGGGAGACCCTGGTTGGCCACTGCCGATGCTTACATTAGCTGCAGAGCTGGGAATATGACCATCAAGAATGGATATATGTCTAAGCAGTTAGTCCTATACCCTCATGCTCAACCATCTCTAGAGCATGATTTACCTTTATGATTGGAGGAGGAGGAAGAAGATGAAGTTTATTCTACCCAAATTTATACTTTAGAAACAACCATGGGAGGAGGACAACATGATGAAGATGATTTGATTGAACACCTACTCCAAAGTCCAATTACCAGTACATTTCCCTTAGAAGATGTAGTAAAGGAAACCCAAAAAAATCATCCAATTGACCTATGCTTGGCCGATTCCAACTCCCTTCGTGTCAAAACCATATAATTCGGCCCTAAGAGAACCTTGAAAATCAATCCATCTCTTTCTTTTCTCTAAGAAGAGAAGTTATGCAACATGCTAAAGGAACGTCTAGATGCCTTCGCTTGGAGTTACAAAGAAATGAAGGGAGTACACCCCTAAGTGTGTACTCACCACATATACATCAAATAGGGTTGCAAGTGAGTCCGACAACCCTAAAGGAGGATGAATCCAAATCTTAAAGATATAGTCAAAGAAGAACTGTAAAAACTGCTAGATGCAGGATTCATTTACCCTATCTCTGACAGTGAGTGGGTCTCTCCTTTGGTGTTAGTTCCAAAGAAAAATGGTAACTAGAGGATTTGTGTCGATTATAGGGAGTAGAACAAAGCCACAAAGAAGGACCATTTCCCTCTACACTTCATTGACCAAGTGCTAGATGTCCTGGTAGGGAATTGTTTTTCTCTTTCCTAGATGGATTCAGCGGGTACAATTAAATCTAGATCAGCACGGAAGACCAGGATAAAACCACTTTCACTTGTCCTTTGGGTACTTTTTCCTATAAGGTCCTTCGTTTTGGCCTATGCAATGCTCCTGCCACTTTCCAGAGAGTAGTCCTGAGTATTTTTAATGAGTTAGTCCATGATGGGGTGGAAATTTATATGGATGATTTCACACCTTATGGCTGTGATTTACAAGAGGCTCTATCCAACCTAGGAAAAGTACTCCACAAATGCATTGAAATGAGCATGTCTCTTAGTCTTGAAAAATGTGAATTCTTGATGACTACAGGGATCATGCTAGGTCATTCAATATCTCAAAAAGGACTATAGGTGGAACCAAACAAAATAGCTATCATCCAAAGGGTCCCACCTCCTCAAAAGCAAAGAGATTTCAGAAGTTTCCTAGGGTTAGTTAGATAGTACCAAAGGTTCATAATGGACTTCAACGAGTTGGCCTCTCATTTGGTTTGTTGGCCAAGGACTCTGAATTTAGATGGTAAAAAAGCTTTCAAGAGGTCTTAGACACCCTAAAGAACAAGTTAACCACTGCACCAATTCTCTGAGGCCCAGATTGGGCCCTTCCTTTCATATTCATGCTGGTGCCTCACACAAAGCCATAGGAGCAGCCCTAGGTCAGATAGATGAAAAATTGCCTTATGATATCTACTTTATCAGTAAGAATATGTCAAAGGCTGAACTAAATTACACAATGAACGAAAAGGAACTCCTGGCTGTTGTGCATTCATTGAACAAATTTAGGCATTATATTACAAGATATCAAATATTTGTGCATACTGACCATGCTGCAATCAAATATTTAATGAATAAACTAGACGTGAATTCTCAGATTATAATATGGTTACTTTTATTACAACAATTTGATCTAACTATTGTTGATAAGCCTGGTAAGGAAAATGTTGTTGCAGACTTTTTGTCCAAATTAAATTTTCCTGCAGGTGAAGAAGGAATGGTTGATCACCAGTTACCGTATGAGCACTTATTTTCTATCTCATTTTTCTCTCCATGGTTTGTTGATATAGCAAACTATTTGGTATCTGCATAGTTCCCATCTAACTTGTCCTCCAAAGAGAAAAGTAAGATAGTAAGGAAGAGCACCTCCTTCACTTGGATTGGGGGAAATATATTCAAACTTGGCCCATATCAAATCTTGAGAAGGTGTGTCAGGGAGGAGGAAGTCTTTGACATACTTATGACCTGTCATGATGGGCCTTATGGAGGTCACTTTGCAGCAAAGAGGACAACATTCAAAGTATTATAAGCAGGCTATTATTGGCCCACTCTTCATCAGGATGTGAAAATATATACTAGTCAGTGTGATCGGTGCCAAAGGATGGGAAGGCCTACTCCAAGAGATGAAATGCCTCTACAGCCTTAGGTGACTTTCGAGCCATTTGACAAGTGGGGCATGGAATTCATTAGACATATTGACCCTCCTTCCAAACAAAAGCAGTACATCATTGTGTGCACTGACTATCTGACTAAGTGGGCTGAAACCAAGGCAATTAAGGCAACAACAAAAGAGAAGGTAGCTGAGTTCCTAAGGGAGAATGCATTTTACAAATTTGGGTACCCTAGAGAGCTGGTCACAGACCAACACAACTAGTTTACCTCCAACATGATTGCAGACTTTCTCAGCCAGCACAAGGTCAAGCATAGAACCTCCACTCCCTATCATACACAAGCTAATGGAAAAGTAGAGGTGACCAATAGAGTGTTGGAGGGCATCTTTCCCAAAGTGGTAAGTAGCAACAAGAAGAATTGGGTAGATAGACTAGTTGAGGCCACCTGGGCCTATAATACCACCTAGAAGACCACCACTGGATTCACACCCTATGAGCTGGTCTATGGGAAAAAGGCCTTGATGTCCATTTAATTTGAGTATAATACATTAATGATGGAAGCCCAACTAGATCTAGATCTCAGCAGTGCAGAAAAAGAGAGATTTCTCTAGTTGAATGGTTTGGATGAGTTCAAAATGCAAGCCCTCCTACATACATAGGTAATTCAACTTCAGAGGAAGATCTGGCATGATAAGAACATCAAGGAAAATCAATTTCAAGAAGGTGATTGGGCTTTGTTATATGATTCTAGGTATAAATGCTTCAAGGGAAAGTTAAGGACAATATAGCTAGGACGTTATGTTGTAGAAATATGCCATGATAATGGTTCAGTATAGATCAAAACCATAGATGAAGAGGCCATTCCTTTACTTGTTAATTGACACTGACTGAAAATTTACAAGAGACCATTGTCAAAACAAGAATTCATTGATGATGTCAATAAAATAGTGATGGTAGTGGAGCAAGTTTCAGCTCCTACCTCATCAAATCACTGAGAGAAGAAAGAAAAAGAATAAGGACTCAGGTGAAAACCTCCATGAGGCGCCTAAGTCCTACTATCGCGTTGAAAACTTCTTGGGGCAGCCCAATGGTGTCGATATAAAAAAAAAAAAAATCGAGAAAAAATGAGAATAAAAAGATCCCTGGGTGAAATCCTCTCTTGAGGTGCCTAGGGAAAACAACTAGGATGAAAACCTCTCAGAGGTAGCCTAGTTGCCTTAAAAAAAAGGAGAGAAAACAAAAGAGAAAAATCATGAATTTTTTTATTTTGCAGGTTAGCAAGAAGGATGATCAGAGAACAAAGGAGGATCACCAAGAGACCTATTTCACTCACATTTTATTTTTCCACTCATTTTCATTCATCACTCTACCATTTCTCTCATTTTTTCCACTCCTTTCCTTTAGTTTACAAGGGGGCTGTGCTTTCTATAGCATCCCTTGAAAACCTACATGATGATCTTGTAGGAATCACAGTGACCCAGAAATCCTACAGGAAGTGATCCTAAAGGAAAAAATAACCTGCTATGTCAATAAAATAGCACCCCTACATCATCATTCCATGACCATACCTATGTCCACCTTCAACACCCCTACATTTGCCCCTAAAAAAATATATGAGTTTCAAAAAATTTCACCGTCTTCGAAAAAGAAGGAAACAGAGAGCAATAGGGAACATCACCTGAGTATTCCTCATCCTTCGCACTCCTAGTATCCCTCTCCATCCATGTCACCGTCCTCAAACTCCAAAAAGAAGGTATGATTAAAAGCTACCACAGGAAATCTTGTAGGAAATCCTATAACAGCCTATCCCATAGAATACAAATCATAAGAACAAAAAGCTTCCAACATGATTATCCAAGAGCATAAGGGACTCCAAAGTAGCAACAACACCATCATATTTAACACCAGGTACCTGCACCACAAAAAATCATCAGAGAACAACAAAAAAAAGGGAAGAAGACTAGCATGCAACTAATACACACAACAAGCACCTCCGGTCTTCAACCACTGCAGCAAGGTATTAAGCACCATAGGTAACTATCCCGCTCACTCTCTCATGTGCATAATGTAGTCAAAAGATGTAAAGGTTACGAGTAAGTTGGTTTATAAGTGAAAGGTGGCCAGTTAACTTGTTCATCTTCAATCAGTCTACAAAGACAAAACAATTTGTCCTCTCACACATGGTAGCAGTCAACTCAAAAACAAAAAGGAGAAGGAAAAAAGCAGTTAAGGCTATGGAAGCATGAAGTGGGAGTTGATTACGAGGAAGTGGGGAATGATGAGGTGGTATTGGGGACCAACGGTCCAAAAATAGAAACTGTACCTCGACTGCTAGCACACCACCTCACCCTAAATGACCATAAGAGGAAATAATCATCGTCCCCATGAATTCATGCATTCACTTCCTTGAGGCTTGCTCTCAAAAGTCTCTCTCATACCTAGGGAACCTATAACAAGGAATACACCATCATTGTTTGCACAAGAATTCCTATAATATTGCATAGGAAATCCTACAGGATTGCACACAGGATTCCTACATGATACACAGAGACAGTCTATAGGATAGGCCGAGAGGAGTTTCAGAGGGGAAAACTCAGGGGTTGACCACAACAAACATTATGAAGAGGTAGGCTCCGTAATTACATTCCTATTTCCAAGTAAATTAAACAAAAAATCCTCTAGTTTGAGTGAATTTGGCAGCTATGCAAGAGAATTGTCCACACAGTCATCTTAGTTTTTTACTTCTGCATTTGAAAATTGTATCAAACATCTCATCTCCTCAAGACCTAACCAACCAAGATGATAGGAGGTTTTAATAAGAGGGAGCCCACTAACACTGTGAGAATCTAACAACACCCTCAGGTACTAGAAATCTTCACAAGGAATAATTGGATGGGGTTTTTCGAAAAATTAAGGGGGTATGATGATGAGGCGGCCTGGGATTTTTCTCTCTCCCTCATTCCATTCACCAGAGTCCATGCCACTGTTGTGGTAAGAGGACTCTCCATAGAACTCACCCCTGAAATCATCACCATAGTTACCACAATTCCCTTAGGAGTACCATGGAGGAAGGAAGACAAAGGAGATAGCTAGGTTTCCAAAAGGAAATCCTTTTTAGAAGGTGAGGAACCCATTGAGGACAAAAATTGAGTAAGGAGATAAATTCTACCATATCCCTAGAGTGAGATAAGCTACCAACTTATCAAATACATTTCATGTGAGGGTAGGTACAGTGTGGTCTGTGGATATCATTTTAGGCTTCTTGAAGAATTGAGATTTGGAGCAGAAACACCTCCTTACCACAGGCTCAACATGCCATACTTCCTGCTGCAATCACTAATAGACTCAAGCATCAAAGTGCAAGAGGGAAATTCCCGACAGTTAGCTCACCATGGGTTATTTAGAATCCTTATAGAAGATGCCCTCCAAAACCTCATAATTCCTATACAATGGTCCGTTTTCATAGACATTCAAGCAAAGGAAGACATGAAAGCTCTCACATATGATGTTAGTCCTACTGTCAGTGAAGAAGGAGAGGAAGAGACCGAAGCAGAGGAAGAAGAAGTATAGTAGGAAGAAGAAGAAATAGAAGGAGATGAAGATGAGATGGATGAAGAAGAATATGAAATAGAAGAAAATGAGGAAGATGAAGAGAAGAGGAGAAAGAGAAGGAGGATGATGAAGAAACAGAGGAGGATGTTAAGGAGGAAACTGAAAAAGATGATGAGGATCTACAAGAGGAAGAAGAAAGGAAAAAAATAGGTGAAGACAACAATGGGAAAGAGGGGGTAGAAGACAAGGAGGAGTCACCTAGGGTGTTGTTGAGCCTCAACCTTGCACCTTCCTACACACCCTCTTAACCCTCATTCTCCACTCACTTCACTCATCCAGTGGTTAAATCATTGCATTATAGTTTAAAAAGGACTGTTTATATGGTTTTCTAACTATACTGATGTCTGTTGTTTGG
>APFE030580854.1:0-32532 GCA_000404065.3 Pinus taeda
TACAGAAGACAAATCAGAAACAGGAAAAATGTGTGTTCGTTTCGGCGGTCAACAGGGTGCTTCAACCAGCAAAGTCTTCTTTGGTCAGCCAGCCCAGCATGTATCACAACAACCCTCCAACCAGTAGATGAGTCAACCCAAGTCAATTCTACAAAAGTCAACGTTGTCCTGAAAAGTCAACGCAGGGGCAGCAAGCTAAAAGTCAACGCAGCAGCAAAACGGTCAACCCTTTGACCTTGATTTTTGTGCCAGGTAGTACGGCCTTCAAAAATCGAACCTTCCACAAGTTTTCAGCTTGATTGGACCAAGTGTTGACCAAAGTCAACGCTGGTCAAACTTCTGTGAAACCCTAGCAGCAGAAAAATCGTACTACAGCTCAGCCGTACGGTCTGTCCTCTTCGTCCTTCCCACGTGTGGCTGAAATTCGTCCTCCAAGTAGCTCGTACTCTTTAGGATGAGAGAGGAAGATGTGAGTTGTGTTGTGATGAAATTCTCTCCAACTTTTCCTGTATTTATATCCATCAATGAGGGTGTGTGGCACATCTGTTGGGCATGTGAGCCTACATTACAAAACTCGCTGACCTTGCACATATAATTTATTAAGAATAATAAATTCAAAATATAAGTTCTGCTCATCGGATTAAGACTATTTTTATATGGATTTTACACCTCTCAGAAAGAGGAATCCAACAAAAATATTAGCCTCTTAATCTAAGCATCAAAACATGGAGTTTGGACCTAGTTGTCCAAATTTAATAGGTCACTACTTGTTGTCACATAGATATTTGTTTCATTGTCAACAAGTTCACCATCTTGTTGTCACATAGATCTTTGTCTCACTATCATATATCATTAGGTCATTAGATCTTCGTTTCACTATCAAGAAGGTCATTATCTTGTTGTCACATAGATCTTTGCCTCACTATTGTATATCATTGTCTCACTGTCAACAAGGTCAATATCTTGCTGTCACATAGATCTTTGTTTCACTATCAACAAGGTCACTATCTTGTTGTCACATAGATCTCTATCTCACTATCATATATCATTAGGTCACATATAGATCACATTCATGCCAAGGTCACAATTACTCATATTCAAGTTTATAGATCCAAGTCACTATTATATCAATCACCATCTCATTGTCATATATATCAAAGTCATGCATCTCCAAGTTCATGTATCCAAGTCACTATTGTATAGACCACAATCCAAACTTCAAATTTCAGCCAAAGAGCTATAGTTGCTAGTAACAATGCGAGTCAAGAGAAATAAAATGTGAGTCTCAGAGATAAGGAATATGATCCACAAAGATATAGGATACAAACCATACAAATATATATAATTAGAGCCATAGAGATATAGGAGTATAGTACAAAGTATAGAAGCCTATGAGCATAACGAGCCTTTGAATATATCGAACCATGAAGATCATTGAGTATTGCAGACTACTGAGAAGCAATCTTCTGAATATAACAAACCATTATATGAACAAGCCACATAAGATACAATACAAGCCATGCAAGCCATTGTGAACATAATACGAGCCACAAATAGATGAGAGCCATAGCAGTTGTGAATCACATAGATAACAAATACGAGCCATATCATAAAGTACACGAGCCTCATAGATCTTCTATGAGCCACAGCGAACATATGCCTACCATAGAGGACATTTGTGGATCACAGAGAACATATGCATACCACGTAGATCTTTCTAGAGCCACAAATACTATAGATCAAGCCTAAAAGATGTATGGGTCACCAAGAACAATAGTAAGCCATATTTAGATATATGAACCGCAAAGAAGAGGTTGCTCAAAAGTCGAAAATTGATTGTGACAAATGGATGGGTGATGACGGATATTTATAGTTATTTCAATGTGCGAAAGGACATGATCATTGGGGGTAAAGTTGACTTGTGATTAAGGTCGACTTATGGACGGAAATTTTAGATTCAAAATTGCTCAATTGCTTGTCCAAATTTAAATCACAATAAATAATAAGAGGAGCATCAAACTTAATGACAATTCTTTTGTCTAACTTGAAATTTTCCTTCGGGGGCAAGTTGGACTTCTTTTGGGGTTATTGGGTCTCTCATGGGAAATTCATCCCATAGTTACGCCAAATTTCAACAAGCACTCTACGTTAAGCACATAGATCATGTGCTCTATGATGTGTACATGTACTCAAGTTGGAGCCAAATGTTACCCGTGTATATATAGGGTAACCTTAGGAAAAAAAATCTCTTAGGATGTATATTTCTTACCAACAACCTCATAATCCTCAAATAATAGCTTCTTAGGTGTCTCTCATTTAGTCATTGATTAGCTAATACACTCGATCAAATTGCTCATCAAATGAAACTAGGTCAACAACCATAAGGTATGTTAACCATTGTTCCATACAAAGTTAACTATTATCAAGGTTGAAATTAGATAATGAGTCATGATGACTAGATAATGCATAATGGGGGCTTTCTTTCACTTAGGGGCAGAAATAGGAGGCCTTAATTGATGTAGTGTCCCCACACCCCTCCATACTTGACACTTACCACTTATGCTTGATTCCATTGTCATTCTTATGTTTGATAGTTGTGATTGGCTCATATTGATTCCTTGTTTGCTTCATCCTATGAAAGAAGGGCTTGGAAATTGTCCAAAGGTTGATTCAATTACAAGAAAAAAGAATGATAAAAGCATATGCCAATTGTTAAAATGCCAAAAAGTGGTAAGGAATGAATAATGATTAAAGGAAAAATTAACTTGAGTTCTTCCCCCTCGTGAGGAAATCGCTCTAGTCCCATGCATATAATGCCAATCAAACTAAAAAGATTTAAATAAACATATCAACACCTATGAGCGATAAACATATCAACGAGATTGAAATGAAATGGCAGCTTACTAAGCAAACCAAATTAAAACAAATAAAAGGTTATTTAAAAGGTGAAAAAAACACTTTTCAGGAAGAGGAAAATGTAACTCAACTAATGCAAGTGCTCCCTCTACAAAAACACTCATGGATGATGGTATTACCTAACCCATGTATAAGACTATGACACCTCTCTTAAAGTACACCCCATATCATATCACTTATCACTCGCCTATTGATTGAAAAGTTGGCCTACGAACTATTCCTCCCCCCTAGGGATGGGAGCATGTGATAAGGGCATTTGACAATCCTCCCATGCTTAAATCTAATAACTCATACAAGGTCATAAGCTAGTGTGAAGTTCAAAGATGATACTTTGTGAAGATTGATGAAGTTTGATCCTTCGAAGCTTCCATTTGATGATGTTCCATGGTCCTTTAGAGGACATTGATGATGCCTAACTCATACCTCTTGGACATTGATACAACCTTCGAAGGGCCTTCCATTATACCTTAGACGTTGCAAATTAGTTCATAACTTAGCTTTGTGATGACTTGGTATGCATCCAAAGGCACTCCTCCTAACTTCAAAAGGATATCATTAAGTTTGAGAGAGCTCTTTCAATGATGAGACATGACATTTGATAGAGACATAACCCTTGGATAATTCATTCCACCTTTTGATAAAGAGGTGTGTCTTTTGAGGATGACATCACCACTTTTAAGCCTCTACTCCCACCCATGGCCTTTTTGAGGGAATTTCATGTCGTTTCATTGTATTTTTAAATTTGAGACTATATTAGTGGTCGGCTTAGTGATCCATCCACCTTGTATCATGAATTTTTCATATTTTTAGGGGCTTTTTGCTTAATTGAACTAAAGCGCTTGGGTTCACTCATATAAATAGGGGAACACTTAATTCATTGCACAACTTGATAGACATATCTCTTAAACTATATATCTTCTCTAGTTTGTTATGGAGTATTGGTTGAACAACTTACGTGTGGGCTTCTTGGATGTGGATTTGATCTCTTTTCATGGATGTTTATGGGGAAGCTTGGATGAATGCATTGTGAAATAAATAATTTTAACTTTTTGTCTCTTGGTTTCATATTTTATTGGATGGATGATGTATAAATTAAAGATATTAGCACGGTATTTATTATATGATCCTTGTTAAACTAACCCTTCTTCCAAGTCTTTGAGGAAGTAACATATTAGTTCTTTACTTTAATCTATCTATAACAATTTGGAAACCTTGATTTAAACCCTAGGGTTAGTATGTTACCTTGCTCTAGTTCTTTTGAATCTTGGTTTTACTCGAAAGTTGCCCTAATTTTGTATGTTCCTAAACTCCATTACCCCTATATTAAGAAGTAACTAGCCCTCTCTCTTGTGGCAATCTTTAAAACTCAAATCAATATTTGTTACTTTGTTCTGGGGTAAATTAAGGTTTATTTAAAATAAAGTCACACATTTTCAACATTTATTGACTTGATGCCATAGCGTTAGGAATTGTTTGGATAAGTTACATTTTATGTGCAATATTCAACCATTAATTGGGGTTAGATGTCTAATATTTAAGTGTTATTATACGTTTTTTTAGCCATAGAAAATTGTTGTAATTTATTCTCTAATTTACACATAATTTTAGCCTTTATTTTACATTTTATTATTAGTTTTTGGGGCTAAATTTGCTACTGTTATAAACCATTATATAGCTGCAAATTCTGATTTAAAGAGCTATTTTATGGCAGACAAATGCAATTTATTTGATTGTGTGTTTTGAGAACTTATTTGAACCTTTATTTTTTGACCTAAGCCTTTAGATTGAGCCATAGAAACAAACTTTTGAACTCAAATTTTGAAGTTTCTTTTTAATCCACCTTAACTCTTCATTCCTATTCATCTCCTTGAGTAGACATTATTTAAGAACCCTTGGGGGAGGCACTTAGCTTAAGGTAATTGGATTATTTGATCACTAACATCTACTGGGGAGGGTTCCATTGTGTTGGATTGCATCCATTAAAAGAAGGGGAAACAAGGGGAGCCGTTATGGTGGTGACAATTGTGACACTCTCATTGTTGCATTTAATCTAGGATGCCTAATAAGACTTTGCACCAGGGTGCAAGATTTTGTTATAACAGTTAACCAATTCAAAAAGCCCATGATGGTGCAACGATGTGCTAGGCAAGGAAGATATGACTGAATCAAAGTCTAGGATAAGGAATTTGATTCCTCCATGTGAATTGGACGTGGAGTGATTTCTTTCCTCGAGATAATAGGATTTTCCAACAAATTACAATTGTCCACCGGCTAATATCAGAATAATTGCCTTGATTCAAAGTCTGAAGTGTAAACAGGGAAGTTTTGGATATCGCATTTTCAAATTGTGGATGTGGTCCAGGCCCTGCATTGAAAACGTAACCCATATGAAAGAAAAAAGAAACAGACTATAATTATTTGATCACACTGTGTTGGAGATACACATCCATTTCATGAGACATCTATGAACGAAGTTGGTCAATCTGCAAGCTTCGCCACACTTGAGTCAGTACAGGTTTATCACAGAGTTGGCGTAATGATGCATCCATTAAGCAAAATCAGAAGCTACAGCATTGTTATCAGATATGTACCATGTTATCATGTTATCAAAATTCGATCTCCAGCTTATTTAAGTTATTGATTCAAATTTGCCTTCAGGAATGAAGAGATTTTAGAATCAAGAACCACCATTCCTCGTCCTAATTGGTGCTTATCTGCAAAAGCTATACATAAGGACATATCTTGTAAAACATTCAAATGGAAATATGAAAATACAGGAACTGGAGAGGGTGCTTGACAAGGAAATTGATAAAAGATTATTTTTAATTATGAACTTCGACACCTGAATAAATGGCCAAAGGCCAAGAGTCAAAAATGTAGATTCGCAGTTTACCCAACTCTAAATACACCATTCAAACTAAACAGTAAACCTTCGTATAATAACACTGAACTGCACCCAAACTTTTTCGTACAACATAGCACCATCAAAAGTATTATATTTTAATAAATAGACCATATCACAGAATATCAGCTAATGCTATCCTAAGCAACGTCAATGGCTGCAGGTAGTACATATTGGCTGAGCATGAATCTTAATTCAATCTAATAAAAACTTAAATTGTGTCCTTGCTATTATTGCACAGAGAATGATATTAAATGATTGCAAAAACCACCTTATGGTAAATCATTTCTTCCCGCCAGAGACATTAAATTTAAAAAGAATAATGTCACCATCTTGCACCACATACGTCTTCCCCTCTTGTCTGTACTTGCCTGCAGCCTGCATGGTTCCAAAAGTTGTCAAATAGTCAACAAGAAATCCCCCAACTTAGAAAACGAAAAAACAAAGAACCATACACAGCTCACATCATCCTGTTTGTATCCGAAGTAACCACTGACTAAAATACACGATCCTTTTATTTGGCCTTTGTCTAATGCCTTAAACTTTAAATACAATCAGATTGAATCCATATTTGAAATGTTTACATTATTAGATTATGCAATCCCACGTCCCTAAGATCTTGTTTGCCCTAACCATGTAGGACACTATGTTGACCCAATGTTCAAGAAATAGCAACCACCAGCACAATGTTCACCCCAGTAGTTAATCATATTCGGACTTATCATTTATCTACAGCCCACAAAGGTAGATAAAACAATGGGTATAAGCAGACACAAAATTGTTTGTAAGATGTGGTTATGAATGTGAACCTGACAAAATTCAAACCTATGAGTGGGTGATTTGTAGCACTTCTGTGGCAATATCAATTACTGAGGAGAATTCTACTCGAACATTCCAGCAGTCAAAATCGAATTTCTAAAACTATATGGTATTTCATTTTGAGATTTACTTTCAATGAACCAAGAAAATAGCTTGAGCCTTGAATTGCTCATTTGACTCAAACCCAAACTTAGACATTCATAGAAAAAATTACCCCCTATTAATAATTTCTTTATGGTATCCAACCAGAAGATTTGATTTAATGTTTAAATCTCATTTGTTTGGACTAAGGTCGATCTCAGGTTAGAAGACTTAGACAAAGACCGACCCCGTGTTAGAAGACTATAAAATGTCCTTTAATCGACCTCAGGTAATAAGACTTTGACAAAGACAGACGCCATGTTAGTAGACTATGTAATGTTCTTTACAGTATAATTACCTTGGCATTACTTTGTTTACTGGTTAGTATCCAGACATCTAGCTTTAATTGTAGAAAAAAATCGTTCACAGGTGAATCCATGTTGATAGAAAATGCATTTCACCTAACCACATAGGACACAGAATATGCCCATGGAATTTTTTATTCAAAACTGAAAGTTAGCTCATTACACAAGTTGAGATAAACTAAACAGTCTATCTCGCTAGTGCTATCTGAGTTTTACTCGATTTTCTATGGGTTATGTTTTTCTCTTTGTTGGTGGCTGGCTTTCCTTCGACGCGCTGGCGCTCTCTCCGGTTATCAGGTGAGGTCTCGATTTTCTTCACTTTGTTATCTAGTTTTTATGGTTCTGCTATAAGATTTGCAATCTGGGATGTTTATGGATCTGTTTTAAGATTCACAAAATCGGTTTTTATTTATCTGTCCAGCTTCAAGATTATAAATCAAATGCTCCACAAGGTTTAGGTTTATCTGGTCAATGGTCTTCCATGATTTCTTCAGGGTCATCTTCCACGGGCAATCTTATCACTGAATGGTTAATCTTTATTATTGTGGTCTTTAGAATTCTGAACTTTTTGATTATTGTCTTTACGGCTCTCCTCCTAGCATATATGGTAGGGAGACGCATACTGGACTAGAAGTAGCTCTATGTTTCTTCACATGCGACTGGCTAGAGGAATGATTTGAGTACCCGTTCCTGGTTTTATGCTTCCCGGTGTTTTTCTGTACAAGCTTTTTGTGAGGGAGATTTTTATATTCCTGTAATATCTTGTCCATCATTTGGAGGTCTTTCGGGTCATAGCATCATTATGCATTATGGTGGTATGGTCGCTGATCTAATTTTGTGAGGGAAGTGCTGCTATTATCTACGTAGTGCTTTTTTCTCTAGGCTTGGATGACATCCGTCTTCTTTTTGATTTGCCTGTTCCAGCATGGTCCTTAGAGCTCTCCTTCTAAAATTGAAGAGTTCTTTCATAATCTACAAACCTTGCTCTGATATCCGGATTAGGTTTGGTCGCTGGTGGTGTATCTTTGCGTTGTATTGTTGCTGCATTGACTGCAAGGATTCCCCATCTGGATAGGCCACTCTGGTTTTTCCTTGCTCCAGCCATCGGCCTTGGATGTGGGTGGTTTCAGGCTCCCGGTTTTCAGGTTTTCCATGGTATTATTCAATTTCATCTCTTAACGCCTAGACCTATCCACGTCCTCTTTCTGACATATCTTACCATTCTGTCCGGTCTCATTGAATTCTTTCTCTCCATTGCTTTATTTGTGACGGCTCTCTCTTGTCATCATTCCCTCTTTCCTTATACGGTACTCTACTAGATGACAACTCTTTAGCTGTCATGACGTTATCTGTTATCTAGAGTCTTCAAGGATCGGTACTTCTGATTTTTTGGGACTTTCTGGATCCTGTCTATCCTTTTTTAGTCTTATTCTCCAGGTGTTATATACTTGTTTCGGGCAGGGTGCCCATCAACCTCGGTACTTTCGTATCCCTTCTTTTATTGGCTGTAGATTTTCTGGTCCTCGGGTCTTGTCTCATTAGATGGAGGGTGGATCAGACTCGGCCACGGAGGCTCTGATTCAGGCTACGTTGTTGGCGGAAAAGTCCCATGCGAAGTCCAAGACGGCCGATGGTTGGCATGCCACCCTGGACGATATGTTAATCAGGCCTTCTGCTGGCGAGGGGGTGTGTCATTCTCTTCGTAAGGCTGTTCATCACAAATCTAGGATTCCTGTTAAAACAATTGCTCCCCCTACGGCTATTTCTCTTGATTGTTCGATCCTCTCGGAGCGTATTGAAAGCCTGCAACAGCTTGCATTGATTGGTAAGTGGCATTTCCCTGTTATGGACGATGCGGGTATGAGAGCCTGGCTCGACGAGAGGTGGAAACCACTGGTGGGCTACACTCCTGTTATTTCCCGTCTTATGAAAGACTGGTACTGTTTCCATTTTCTCAAAGCGGCTGATCTGGAGCTTGTCTTCAAAAGTCCTTGGGTATGTGGCAGAAGTTTTCTTGCTCTGTACCGATGGTACCTCGGTTTTGATCCACTGAAGAATACCCCTACAAACTGCTTGATTTGGGTAAAACTTCCAAATCTCCCATTGGAATTATGGACTGCAGAGGCTCTATCCGTGATTGGGAATTCCATCGGTAGATTTATATACGTGGATCCTTGGTGCCGTGGCGAAAAAGATAAGAGGATTGCTTGGATACTTGTGGAGAAGGCCTACAAAGGAGGCTATCCTAAACATATTGATATCGGATGGGGCCGCACTCATTTCCGACAGCGACTTGATTTTTGGGGGATTCCGTTTCGTTGTGCTTTCTGCCACAGGACTGGTCATCTTATTGACCATTGCCGTCGTTTAAAAAAACGCCCTTCCGGCTCCCTTTCACATCATCCCCGCAACGCTCCTCATCATTCCCACGATGATATGCTCTCTCCATCCTCGGCTAGTTTATCAGCCTCCTTTTCACATGGGGTCTCGGTTCCCTCGCAATCGATGCCCCCCCCATCATGATGAACCTCCTCCTATGGCTCATTTTGCAACCGATATGGGCAATTCTATTGACCCGTCATCCGCTTTCACTTGCTCGGTCCCTCCTGAACCTGTGGATTGCGACGTGGTTCCATCTCCGACCCCCATCCCTGTTGCTGAGGTTACTATTGGCTCCATCCCGATTCATATATCTTCATCATCGCCGTCTCGGGACCATAGCTCCTCAAAGGGTAAAGACCCGCTGATCAATGCCGCTCCGCTTTTTACCTCAGACTCATCTCCTGTCAATTTATTTGATTCTGATATTGATCATATTCTTGGTGATAAATCTCTGGATATGGAGCCTCTGACTATTCACAAACCTCCTGGTTCGTCTTCTCCCTTTATTAGTCCTTGCTCTGCCAGAAATATTACTGTCCGGAAGAAGCATGCCGGGGAAAGCAGACATTTCAGAGGTAGGTCCATCGCTTCGCTGTCCGGTGTGAGGAATCTAGCCCTTGTGGATGTTCCTATTGCTGACTCATCTGATATACAGCCTCTTAGAGCATGTCTGGCTGGGGAATCTTCAAAATGTCATTCATGATTTCATTGAACATCCGGGGATTGGGCGCCTCCCCAAAATTTGTGTCGCTCAGGGAGCTCTTTTTGTCGAACCGGCCCAAGATTATTTTGATCCAGGAAACCATGCATTCCTGTCTGGATACTATCTCTTTCTTCTGCAAAATGTTCCCCTCATGGTTTATGTCTGCCACTGATGCTAATGGCCTATCCGGGGGCTTGGCTGTCTTATGGGATCCGGATTGGGTCAGCGCCGTTGCATACAGATGCTTTGCTGGTATTCTTATTTCGGCGTCCATTAGAGGTCTTGATTTTCCTATCAACATCCTAAATATGTATGCGCCCTATAAAAACAGACGCCCTTTCTGGGATCGGTTGTTTTCCTCGGATTTTTTCAGTATTGGCAATTTGATTATTGCGGGCGACATGAATTTTACTTTTGGTGATAATGAATGTTGGGGAAATTTCCGCAAAAGGGATCCGTTGGCTAACTCTCTCAAGTTGGATTTTTTAAACAGAGACCTGATTGATATCCCCCCATCAATCATGTTACCTACTTGGGATAATTGTAGGTCGGGTGCGGCTTATATAGCAAAGCGGATTGATCGTTTTCTGGTTCATTCAAGTCTCATTGATAAATTGGGTATGCCTCTATCGTTCATCGAATCGGCTTTCATATCAGATCATCGACCCATTGTTCTCAAGTGGCGGGAATCAGGCTTTCGTTTGGGATATCCTTTCAAATTCAACCACACTTGGCTGGAGTCTCCTGATTACACTTCTCTCATTATAAATTCTCTTAAGAAGTTCCTGGAAAACGACGCCTCTGACTACCGTCCTTCATTAAGGGATAAAATGGTATATTTGAGACAAATTACAAAGAGGTGGCAGTTAAATAAAAAAAAGGACCGTCTGTTGTTGAATGACCTACAATTGGAGTTGGACCTGCTTATTGGCTCTACCAGATTTGACTTCCTTCCTAATCACATTAGGTGCCGTATTTTGGAAATCGAACACAGGAGACAGTGATTTCTTCAACAGGAGGCGACTTGGCGTCTAAAAAGCCGGGCTTTATGGTTAAAGTCAGGCGACCGTAATACAAAATTTTTTCATTGGGCTGCAAATGCCAGGAGGGCAAAGAACTCTATATGGAAGATATCCGACGGCAGTGGCGGTTTTTATGTAACTCAACAGGATATATCAACTGAAGCAGTGAGGTATTTCAGTTCTCAATACAGGAGGAAAATTGGGGGAGATTTCTAGGACGTTCTTTGGGGTATTGAGTTGGCCCCTCATATGTTCGATGTGGATGGAAACGTCGATCTTCTTTGGCCCATTACAGAAGATGAACTATTATCTACGTTAAAAGCTTTTAGTAAGGACAAGAGTCCTGGTCCAGACGGTTGGACCATTGAGTTCTATATTCACTTTTATGAGCACCTGAAACATGACCTCATTCGGATGGTGGAGGAAGCCCGGATGTCTGGACGGATTCATCAAAAGACTTCTTCTACACTAATTGCGCTTATTCCGAAAAAATGTGATGCTGAATCCTTCCATGATTTTCGGCCAATCTCTCTTTGCAATATATCTTTCAAGATCATATCAAAGATTATTGCGGAAAGGCTTAAGCCTACCCTGGCATCCTTTATCTCTCTGGACCAACATGCCTTTCTCCGTGGCCGCAACATTCTTGACGCTGTCGCCATTACTCAAGAGGTCATGTTTTCGATGAAAACAAAATCATTGGATGCGGCTATTCTTAATGTAGATCTTCAAAAGGCCTATGATTGCTTGGAATGGGGCTTCTTGCGTTGTTTATTAGCAAAAATAGGTTTGAATCCACAGGCTATTGATTGGATTATGTCGTGTGTTGAGAATGTTCATTATTCTGTTTTGATAAATGGGATTCCAACATCTTTTTTCCCTACTGAAAGGGGCCTCCGCCAGGGTTGCCCATTATCCCCCCTATTATTCATCCTTTCTATGAATACCCTCAGCGTTCGGATCAATAAGGCTGTGGCAGAGAAGAGATGCAAACCGATTCGGATTTGCAGGGGGATCCATGTTTCTCACAATCTATTTGTGGACGATGTACTAATTTTTGCCATGATGTGCAGAATGTCTTGGTTATGCTTGAACGATATCCTCATCAGGTTTCAGGGGGCTACGGGGTTATTTATTAATAAAGCAAAATCTTCTATTCACCATACTGGAACCAACACGGACATGGCTATTTGGATTGCAGACCTGCTTGGTATTACTCTAAAACTGTTGGAGGATGGAATGAAATATTTGGGGTTTCATATGAAGGCAAATGGTTATACAAACATGGATTGGTCATGGATATTGGACAGATTCTCCCGAAAGATCTCTGTATGGGAAAACCGCGCTCTCTCTCTGGCAGGGAGATATATCTTGACCCAAGCCGTTTTGTCCCAGTTGGCGGTTTACTGGGCTCATTTATATGATCTTCCAGTTGGTATTATCAATAAGATCAATTGTATTTTAGCAAAATTTATCTGGAGTGGCAGGTTCAATTCACCTAAAATACACCTGGCAAAGCTGGATAGGATTACTGTGCCAAAGAACAGAGACGGTTGGGGTCTGCTTGACATAAGTCTATTTGGACAGGCTTTATTGTGCAAATCCTTAACGAGAGCACTCTTTGGAGAGGGACTTTGGAGCAAGATTATCAGGCGCATCTACCTACAGGACAAGGATCTCATTTATTGGTATCAGCGAGGAGGTTTTGGTGTCCGGCATGGCTTTGCTGTCTGGCTTGGTTTCAAACGGATTTAGCATTTCTTCTTCAGGCGCCTTACTTGGAGATTAAGCACGGGAGCGCGCGTCTTCATTGGTTTAGACTCCATTTATGGAATGCAAGACAATTTCATAATCCCTGATGGTCTGCTATCCTTTTTACACAGGTCAGGTTGTTTTACTTGGGACAAATTAATTCACTCTTGGCAGGGCCCGATTCCGATTTGGAAAACGGCACAGGATCTTCATATCCCGGTCCCTCTGCGTGTTGAATGGAATGCAATATCTTGCTCCCTTCGCAGTTTGGGTTTTTTTCGAACAGGCAGCCACGACTCTCTGGTTTGGGTCATTCCAAAAAAGAAAATGCCGGCTCGCGTTTGTGACATCTACTGTGACTTGTCATATAACTGTCACCCGCTTATCATGCCCATATTTCCAATGAAATACTAGACTCTAAGATGCCCGCTCAAAATGATATTATTTTCCTGGCTAGTCTTCAACAACCGGAACTTGACATGGGACAATTTGAGACGTAGATGCTGGCAGGGCCCAAGTCGTTGCTATATGTGCGAGGCTGCAGAAGAATCCAATCAACATATGTTTCTCCAATGCCATGCTACAAGACAGATCTGGTATGATTTGTCTATTCTTTTTGGTTTTACTCACAATGTTTTTGATTCAGTACAGGATGCTTACCATTGGTGGGGCACTCAAGACGAATCACGGAGGACACTATTCATCATTGCCATATGGTTCATCTGGAGGTGGAGAAATGCAAAAATTTTCCAAGCGTCAAAAGCCCCATTAAGCTCTTCCATGTTTCATATTTTATCGACTCATGACCTATTGCCTAACAGAGGATAGGGATCGGTTTCTCTCAACAAGCATGTTGGACATGCTCCTTCCTTCATATATCCGGCGGCCTTTTTTGATGGGGCAGAAAAGTCCGGTCAATGCGGCTGCGGCGTTCACATTATTATAGAAGACAACATGGAATTCCATTTATCTTGGAATGGTGGCAGCGGTTCAAACAACTTGGCTGAAGTGAGCTTTAGCTGGGTTGCTTGCTTTTTGTTCTTTTTTGGGGATTCGGGACTTTGCCATATATGGGGATTCTAAAATTGTGGTCGATCATATCAATGGTACATGCTTTATTGGATATCCTCATCTTTTGGGATGGCTGGCTCGGTCTTCTCATTTCTGGAATATTCTTAATCTGCCTTCCATCACTCACATTCCACGCTCTCATAATACCGAGGCGGACAGATTATCCAAGGAAGGAATGTCTTATGACAACGGTGAAGGATCATTGAAGATTTCTGTGGATGCTCTTTCTTATCATATACAGGATTTCTGTTTCTCTGTTTTGTGAACAATCTTCACTAAATGTTATCTCCTCAATATTATAGAACTTATAACTGTAGTTATATATGCTCCTCATACAGATTGACTGCATTATATGATTTTGATTCTGCTATTTTCATAGCTGCTGATCTGCTGCTGTGTTTACCCGACGCCTTATGTATTTTGACGATGATTCCAGCCTATATGCTGAATCATATGTCCCTTTTTATATTGGCTCAATATAAGAATATTATGATTTTTCTCTCTGAAAAAAAAAAAAAAAACTAAACAGTCTAGGCAATTGGAATATATGGATTCCAATTAGTACCACTCACTAAAATTCCAACATGGAGATGACTCAACCATTCCTCTTCTATTTCAACACTTAAGATAAGATAGTTTTAGTAATGTCTGAATAATGATCACAAAAGTAGGTCAAAGGGACTGCTGAGTACAATGATGTCATTAAAAGTAGGAGTACCAAAAGGTCTCCTATAAAGGCAAGATGCAGAAAGTAAAGTAAAGGTCTCCTACAGATAAACTATCTCAAATGCAAGAGACCACAACTGTGCACAGTTTTAGCACAGATCTGATACTGAAATGGATTTATCTGTTGAAGACACACAGGATGCTTCAACAGGAAAAGAGTGAGTACTGTTGGTTTCTCTTTATTGGTTGATTTTCTGTCCCAGCCTCCTCAAAAACATTTATTTTCTTCTGTGAAATACACAGCTCAGGGAAAGCTGCCAGGTACTTAAACTCATTTGGAGCATGGTACCCAGGGTAAATCGAATTCTGCAAAAACTTGAGGCTCAACATGCCACTCATGGGAATTGAATCTGGCAGGGGAGGATAACACACTCTTCTCAACCATCTGGGATAAAACCCAATTGACAACCTTGTCAAGAACATGCAGAAACACATGTAGAGATTTTCATGTTTGACCTGTTATCACTTAGTATCTGCTCCACTCAAAACTGGGGGACAACTATGAGTAACTAGCCTAAGGTCACTGCTAAGCACTCCTCCGTTCAGACTAATGGTTTTCCAGTCACAGGGGGGTGTTCATAGTGTTCATGCACTGTCGATCACTTAGAAAATTCTGTGGTTAGTATGAAAGATCAGCACAAAAAATAATTATCCCCCGTATGTGTGCAAGCTATCATGGACATAAGAATGTTTATAATTAAATAATATGAGAGAATTCCAATTCAAACCACAAAATATGACAGATAGAACACATGAATGTGTGCTTCAAACAATCAATACAATCAAAGTAAAGGCACTTAGGCCACCCACACCACTGCAAAAAACAAGACTTTTGAACCATCAAATTCGAAAAGCTGTCAAGAAACTACATATAGTTAAACTCTATCCTTGTATTAGTCAAAAGATTGTTTGCATCATAATAATAAAATACAAGACTGGCTGCAATGGTAAGCTCTACAAAGAAAATAGGCAGCAAAAAATAGAAAACATGTAGGAGGAAAAGTTGGCTGCTCACTGAAAAACTCTGCTAAACCATGCCATTCACCCTACCTTCATAACTCTTTAAATTCCTAGGAAAATAGCCAGCTTGCTCATGCAAAAGGCATTTGGTATTAGGTCGTTGTAACAAGAGAAGAGCGCTGCTGTAATAAACCACATCACAGCCATAAATATCTTTGAAACTCTCATTGGGGTGGAGTTGACCTCCTCCATAAATAACTAAGCTCATGCACTCTCCCTAAATTCTCCAAGTGATGTTGACTTAAGACAAATGAAATGAGCTTTTTCCTTAAATTAAATTTCCATATCAGTGGCCTATTTCCAGAAATAATCTTTCCTCCCACATGCACATTAATCAAGGAATTTGCCATGGCCGAAAATAATATTCACCCATTCTCTCGGTTTTACAAAATTAGCTGAAGGAGAGATATTCAAGGAAGGCATGCTCAACCAAGGATAGAACTGAAGCATGCAACCCATTTTTAGCCAATATCCAAATTTACTAAAGAAGATACCTAGGGTTTCCTTGCAGAAATGAGGCCGCCACATGAAACTGGAACTAGGAGAAGCTGTCTTCACCTGCTAATAATCATACTGCTAAAAATAGCAGTGTCTCACATGTCAACTAGAAAAATCTCATCAACATTGTGAGCTTGTACGGATCCCAAATATGTGATCACCTCTGACTTGTGGAACCTAGAATTTTAACTCCTAGGAAATAGTAAGACCGCTTAAGTTAGCAATTTTGTCCAAAACTAACAAATATACCTCCAAAAAGCCTCTACCTTTGAAAATTGATTCAAATCCTTCAAAAACCCCTTTCTTACCTATGTGAAAATTATCTCCAATTGCCAGCTTGATGACAAGCTAGTTGGCTCCGAACCCTCCAGTTTCACAAGTAATTAGGGGGTTAACAATGGCAACTCAAGGGAATGGAATCCCCATGCTTGTTGTTGACTATCTCAAAATCTCTGCATTCGACACCTGTAAATAAATCATCTATGTGAAAACCTTTCTCTCCACATGCAGAAGAAAACAATAAGTACAACAAATCGGCACCATCTCACTCAGACTACATGAGGAAAACGCTAACCCAAGAAAGATGACTCCTTGCAACAACTTAAACACACAAGACGATAATCTAACTAAAAACTCCTATTGTCTCTCCAACACTATCCACCTACCAAACTCAACTCACATAGTGGAAAGAATGGCGCCTTCGTCCAGGCTTGACCTAGACATAAGCATCCAAGCAATGTTGACTATATTAATGACGTTATACTCGAGGGTTTGACTTCAACAAAAAACAAACTACAAACTGAAATTGAATGACAACAATGGAAATTAGAAACTTGCACACATAAGGGGCATTAATTAGAAAGGAACTTTGATTAAGTGAAGGAACAGAATAAGGAAACTTGAAAAATTGCAAATTAGGATTGTTACCCACCAAAAAGCGGGTAACCCATAGGAGAAATTTTTTTCCTCTTTGGACAGCCAACCAACCAACAGCCTTATTGATCAGCACATTACATGATGCCATGGGCCCTCCACATATATGCTCCAGTCAGATTTCTTTCTCCCATCGGGCATTCCTCTTGATGGAAGGTGGGTCATACATCAACAGGTACTTTAACCATTTTGTAATCATGTGATTTACTTGTTGTTTTGTGGCATACCAATATGAACCAAGGGGTTATTCAAATAATGTTAAAATTGGCAACTAGGACCAAACTCCATGTGGGTCTTCTTATTTATGGCAGCTGATATTTTTCTTGGATTCTTCTTGTCGAAAGGTGTAGGATTGATCTAAAGATCATCCGATTCCGACATGTATTCATGGAGATATGAATTTATTTGTGTTACTTCACAATTTGTCAAGGTCGGCCAGCAACCAAATTACCTCATCTCAACCTCAACGTTGCACTATAAATAGAGGTGGCCTTCAAGTCATTTTGACACACACTTCTCCTAAGGTCTCTCTCCACTTGTTTGGGTTTGGTGGCTAGAGAGATCAAAAGGGAGAAGCCCTAGACGCAGTTGATGGAGGAAGTCTATACGCTGTCTTTGAGGAGGTCAGGCCATGCCTTAGCCACAGAGAAAAGAAGGATCTGGCCGCAGTCTTAGAAGGGAGCTCTAGCCCTAGACGCAGTGAAGGAAAGAGCCCTAATTGCAGACACCTATACGCTGCCCTAAAGATATCAAACCGCAGTCAAGGAAGAGACTTATACGCTGCCCTAATGAGATCAAGCCACAGTCATGGAGGGGACTTATACACAGTCCAAGGGAAGGATCTAGCCACCATCATCTAAGGATCTAGCCACAGTCATCTAAGGACCTAGCTGCTGTCATAATGATGCCTAGCCACAGTCAATGTATTACAAGGAGGTCTGGCTGCAGTTAAATAGGAGACCTTAGCTGTCAAGAGGAGTACCAATACGCAGTATGAAGGTGGCCCTAATCTGATGTCCCAAATGTCCTTATTACGCAGCCCTAATCTGCTGTTAAGAGAGGCCCATTAGTATTCTTGTGAAGACTCCTATTTTCTGTCATGAAAAGACCCTATATGCAGCTCTCTTAGCCTGTTGGAGAGGCCCTAACCAGTAGTAACATAGGAAGGCCCTTATTCACAGTTAGGACTCAGGAGAGACTCTAAGCCAATGTAAAAAGGTGTCCTATTGTAGCATAAATTGCTGTAGGTGACAACGTTGTATTAAAGGCTATGACTAGGCATGAGTCAAGGAGTTACTTGGACCTGTTTGAAGAATCTGAAGCTACAGCTAGCTGCTTTGCTAGGCTGCAAGCCATAGCAAGCAGCTAAGGCTGTTCCAAGGCAGCCTTGCAGTATTCATTGAGTACAGGTGGCAGCTTGGATTAGGAGAGACTCTCCTAGGTGGACTGCAGCCCTTGGAAGGCTTAGTTGGCTGTCAGCATGGAAGGTTAAAGGGCTTATTCTTGTGCCCTAACTAGAATTGCAGGAGCAGGCAATTAGAGGATATTGCAGCAGCATAGGATATGATACATTCTAGAACTATTCTTCATGAGTGTCTGTAGGTATTGTACTCTTCATGAGTGTTTAAAGTCTGTAGACTATCAGTGGAATGTTGCAGCAGTAAGGAGTGCTTCTAGATTGATGATCTACTACAGCACTCTTATTGGTTGAAGACTGTCATGGGAATTCAGGACTGCATCTCTGAACTGTCATCATTAGTAGAATGGTCCTTCTACTGCTGTCATAAAATCTCAGCTTTATGTATTTGTGCTATCTATCTCTCTGCTGAACTATTGAAGAATATAAGAAGAATTAATCAAGGGTTTCCCCGCATTGGGGTTTGTCCCTGGCTGGTGCGACATCTTGTGTCCTCTTGTCTTGGCTTGTCTTATGTTGTTTATGTTTATGTTCTATCTGCACTTTACTATCACACTGATGTGATTGCTAATCTGAATATTGTCATTGGGCTAATATGAAAAATTGAAGTAAATTGCTCTAACCATAGAACATACCTAAAATTTAACAGATAATCAATCGATTTTGACTGTATTCTTGTTCCCTCACTTCACTTGGGAGTTTAGTCTTTGATCCTAGTCTACTAAGACCTCCTTTGAGGCCTTAGGGTTATATAAAGGACCCTATTGGGGAGGCTCTTATTGAAGTAGTGTGTCCATGGTATTCCATACTTATCACTTCCTATCGTTCCCTTTTGCCATATCCATTCTTTGAGTAGGTGGCCATTGGTCATGAGGATTGGCACCTTATCATCCTCGTCCTTGGGTTTGGGGTGGAAAACATTGCCCTAGATGTTGATGCAGCTAAAAGAAAGCCAAAAGCAAAGAAAGCACAATGAAATAAAAAAGGAAAAATGCAAAGGATGGTTGGGACTAATATTAGCATGTGGGAAAAATCCCAACATGTGCTCTATACTCTCATTAACCATCACCCAATACCTAGAGCACTTGATGCTCCATTCATCACCCAGTACCTAGAGCACTTGATGCTCGATTCATCAAAAGAAACACTTGTATTGTCCCAACCCTGATGAGCAATAAGTTGCCTCATCTTAAGGAGTAATAAATGCTAAATCTAGCAAATGCAAGTTTGGGATCCCAAGTCATGCACCCATATCAAAGCATTACCACAAAGGTGCACCAGAGGCGTGAAAAAGGTAGACTAAGGAAAGGGGTAACTCATGCCTCCACGATTGCTCCCTCCTTACATCTATACACCCTGTATGTCAGACGACCATTAGTTGGTCACTTGGTAATGGTAATTGGCCTTGAAGCCTTGCCCACTACATTACCACCATCGACACATGCATCTATGGATTAATGGGTTGACCTAGGATGTGTCGCTTCCCCTTGGGGATTGGAAACACCTAATTGTTGAAAATTGGCAGCTCAGGGATGAATTTCCTTAAATAAAATCTCATTTCTGACAATTTTGGAGCGACTTTCTAAAAAATAGAAAGTCATGTCTAACATCTCAAGTATGACTTTCCAAAATTGTAAATCACCTTACATCAATTGGTAATCAAGTATAGTTAATGGAAAATCACTTAACTTATCATTAATCAATCTTAATAGTTCAATCTTGATTTAATCATCAATATTATTATTATTATCCTTTACGATATTATGATATTATTATTAAAAAGAATTACAAGTCACCTTAATTCCATCACCTCAATCACTTCACACCTCTCTCCTTGGTGTCTTACATAGCACTACATAACTCCCTCTCTCTCTCTCTCTTAATGATACACTACACTCTCTTATCCAGTCATTAAAGACATGGCATATTCCTCTTACACTCATTAAAGGTATGTCATAAACTACTCCTCTTACGCTCTCTTTAATGCATATGCTACACTCTCCTTAACTAAGGCATGTGTACCTCTCCTTGATGGCATAGGTTACTAAGGCATGTCTTTCTCTCCTTAATGGCATGAGTTACAGCCCCCTAAATGGCATATGTTTCTCTTCCTCAAGGCATGCGTATTGCTCCTCCTTTATGTCAAGAATTCATTGCTCCTCCTATATATGTATCTCATATCATCTCATCTTCATTGCTTGTGCACTGTGAAAGAAGAATTTGATCTTGAGAGAGTGTTGAAGAAACTTGAATAAGATTGTGTGTGTGAGAGAGAGAGAGAGAGACTTGGAGAGTAAGAGCAGAAATTGGTGAACCAAGGTTGATTCAAAGCTTCAGAGTTGATTCAGTTGAAGTGACAGTTATTTCTGTGTTTGCATCTGTTGTTGCTACCAGTGATCTTCATGCTATAGCTTGTTCATATTTGGGTGAACTTACTCACTCATTCTCTTGATCTGTCATTGCACTTTGGTTGGGTTTTCCCTTTGTGGGTTTTTCCTTGGTCATTGGACCTAAATTCTTTGTGTCTAATATTGTCCTTGGTTGTCTTCAATTGTGCATTTGGTTTATGTTCTATCTACAATTTCTTAAACAATATTTCAACAGAAAGAAGTTTTGGAATAGGTGATCATTACAACATAGAACATCAGAATTTTAACATGGTATTAGAGCTTTGGTGAAGACAAGCCCAAGGAGATGAGAGTTGTCACTTCTTTGCAGAAATCTAACTTCAAAAAGATCTTGTTGAAATATTACTTGTTGCTCCTTTG
Organism: Pinus taeda; assembly: GCA_000404065.3. Lineage (NCBI taxonomy): Eukaryota > Viridiplantae > Streptophyta > Pinopsida > Pinales > Pinaceae > Pinus > Pinus taeda. Next base: position 21,376 of record APFE030580854.1, read on the forward strand.
AAGATCTTACTCGTTGTTGAAATCTTACTTGCTTCTCCTCTGAATATCTTAATCGTTGTTGAAATCTTACTTGTTGCTCCTTTGAAGATCTTGTTGCTGAAATTTGTTTGACTTGATCAAGATATCTTCTTCTTACTTCAAGAATGAAGAGAAGTTGAATGATGCTTCGAATTTTGGTCCATGGAAGACAAGATTGGATATTACTCTTGAAGAACATGATGTACTGGAGTGCGTGGAAGGTGAGGTAGCAGAACAACCAAAAAAATCAAATGTTGTTGTCAAGGCTAGAGTCAAGAAGGAAGAAGTCAAGGCTAAGAAGATTAGCTTTGATTCTCTTGGAGACCATCTCATCACCTATGTCTCCAAGTTAAAAAATTACAAGGAAATAAATGTATGACAAATTGATTGGGATGTATCAAGTAAACAACTTGATTCAAATCTTTGCTTTGAAGAAACAACTCAAGGACATTAAGATGAACAGAGAGACCATTCAAGCATACTTCATGAAGATATCAAAAATCAATTATCATCTGTCAACAGTTGGTGAAATTTTTATCTGATAAAGAGGGAGAACTTATAGCCTTTGTTGTCTAAGGCAAGAAGCAAAAAGGAAAAAGAAGTCATCACTTTTCAAGAAAGCTTGCTCCTAGATCCAATGGTTCCTATAAATGGAACATGGACTTATCAAAAGTTCAATGCTACAATTGCCATAAGCATGGCCATTGTGCTCTTGACTATCCAAAAAATAGAAGAGCACCAAGATCCAACTACAACAATCGTAGCAACAACTTCATTTCTGATTATCGAAGAAGAAGAGAAGCTCTTGTTGTTCATAAAGAAAGCTACCATTCTTCCAAGACTTCAAGGAACCCAAGGTATGATAATTATGTAGCTGAAACACAATCACAATACTTTCTCAATTCCGCTCTTTCTAGTTCCTCTCTCGCAGATTCTTGTGACAACTGGTTGGCTGATAGTGGTGCTTCAAGACACTTTATTGGTTATAAAGAAGTTCTCTCACATCTGGTTGAGAGGGAGACAAATCTAAAAATCATACTTGGAGATAACTCTACACATCCTATAAAGCATTTGGTTATGTTTCTTTTCATTTGGATCAAGCAATATGTTGATAAATCTAGGGACAGCAACATAGGATGATTTCTCTTGTTTTGATAATTGTTTGTGGTATATTTTTACTTCACTTAATTAGCTTCTTCTTTCGCTTGTTTATTATTAGTGTTTTCTTCATCAAACAACTCCCAAACCATAAAGAACAATAAGACAAAGGACACAAGATGTAAGCGATCAGCCAGGGCCAAAACCTATCCACTCTGAGAGGAAAACCCACAAGAATTATTCTTCTTATAGAATCTTCAATTGACGAATTCCAAGACCTAGACCCCTGACCAAGACTCCTCCAAGACCAAGTCAACCTTGCCTCTTTTGTCAAGCCAAATTAGCTACTTCTTCCTTGTCTTCAACTCCTTGATTGCAATTTCGACATGCCTTTCTGCAACTTCAACCTACTTGCAGCTTCTACAATTTTCAGCCCTTGCTTCAGAAACCCAAGGTCACATGTGTGGGATGATGAAGGAAAAATTAAGTGGTTTCTCTCCTTCACTTGTCTTGGACTCTTCTTCTTGTGAATTCAACTAGCAAAAAGATCCTTTCTTGGGCTATATCTCGGCTTCGTTCAATGTTCGCAATACCTTACTACAAAAACCCTAGTTGCAATCACACGTGTGAGATGAATGGCCCCAAAACTATACTTGAAGACTTTGATATTCTCCTTCCTTTTATTCACTGCTCAATAGGCTTCCTTATTCGCACTTCTTTTCTTGATAAAGATGCTTGCTTTTTCCTCCTTGAATGAGGCCGGGTCTTATTATATATATAGGCTCCTTACCCATGCTTGAAGGCCGACTTGACATAGCACCTAGGCCAAATTGCTTCTTTTGGAGGCCGATTTGATTGTAGCCCATAGACAAGGTCTTGGAGGGTTTTTATAAACTGAAAGTGACTTTATAAGTGGTAAAGTCAATGTTAAACTATAAAGTGAAAAGTGACTTTAGACATAAAGTACAATGTGGGTACTTTATTTAATGGGTGAGTTAAAAAATAGAAAGTGAGAATTAAATGCACATTTATTCTCATCACTTGATCTAAATGAATCTGAGCCATTAGATCTTAGGGTTGCCCAAAAGTCATTTAGGGAAACAAAAGAGGGAAAAGAAAAGAGAGATTGCATTCATTCTTCATGAGCAGATTGCAGAAAGGAGGCTAAGAGCTGGAGAAAAGTTTTGAAGGAGAAATTTGTTGCAGCACGTTGAAAGACTAATTTCTGGGCAAAGCTCGGCATGGAAATCAAGGCATAGAAGATAGCAGAAGGTACAATACGAACAACGTTGAATGTTGTGAGCTACACATTGTTCGAGAGAAGTTTTTGAAAAAAAAAATGTACAGTTTGTACGGTCGTATCTGTACTGTACATATTTTCAGCTTCAAGTGGGCACACGAATAAGGGCAAAGTGGGCATGATTTTCAAGGAGTTTTGGGCTAAAGAGATAAGTTGTATTTTGTTGTTTTGATTTGTCTGCAAATGTATTTTTCCTGAACTTGAAAGATAAATAAATTTCAAAAGCTCTCTAACAGGTTTTCCCCAGAGAAGATTGAAGGGGTTTTGCCTGGGTCTAAGTTGAACAAAAATCTATGTATTTTTATGTGTGTTGTTGGTCTCGTTATGTCCATATTTATTTTCAACATGTGTTGACAGTCCCATGTGTTTTAATTTGAAAATTTCATTTCCAGAATTCTATATGTTGAATGTATGTTTATGGGAAAGGGCATGTAACTGAATGGAGTGATAAGATGAAATTAAAACTGGGTTGAGATTGCAGGATATTTTTTTTAGTCATCAAAATTCAACATCTTTGACTCAAATAAAATTACTTTTACAACATCTAACATGCCCAAATGGGTCTTTAATACATGACAAAGGCTAAATTGACTTTATGACAAACCTAGAAGCACTCAATGGATGCTTGGACCTATAAAAAAAATTCCTTGAGCATGAAACCCATGCCTCAAGATCAATAATAAATTTATTTTTCTCTTTACAACAAATATATGAAATCATGATTACATATGTCATGATGAAGACCGAACCTAGTTACATATTTCAACACAATCATCAATGTGAATTGTGGCATTGAAGGTTCGTTTATATGCACAATAAAGCATTGCATCATGTGAAAAAGATGGTCTCTGGAATGTCGGATATTAGAGTGGACAATGATGGATTTTGCCAAGGATGTGCAAGTGAAAAGCATGTAAAAGGCACCATTCCCTTCAAGCAAAAGCAGAAACAGTTAGGTACTTCATCTTATACATCATGATTTATGTGCACCTATGTCTGTAACTTCTCTTGGTGGCTACTTGTATTATATAATCTTTGTGGATAATTTTTCCCACAAGACAGATTTACTTTTTGAAAAGCAAAAATTGAGCATTTGACATGTTCAAAGACTTCAAAGGTCTGGTAGAAAAACAAACTAGAAAACAGATCAAAATCTCTAGATCTGACAACAGAGGAGAGTTCACTTCAAATGATTTCATTGACTTTTGCAAAGAAGCTCGAATCAGGAAAGAGACCATCGTACCATATAATCCAAAACAAAAAGGTGTGGCTAAAAGAAAGAATAGAACTATCATGGAAGCAGTTAAACTTTAAAGCTATATTGCATGACCAAAAGCTACCAAAGTCTCTATGGGAAGAAGCTGCAAACATTGTCGTTTATGTCCAAAATAGATCTCTGCACCAAGCCTTAAACAACAAGACTCATGTAGAAGTCTTCACCGACATTGCATGAAGCGGGGATGAAGCAGGGACGTTTTTTGGAAGCGAGGATTATAAACATATGAATCCCAATTTGAAATTGGAATATTGGGACACGATGGAAACCCTAGTACCAGCAGTCACTCCGAGCAGGGAAAATGGATAGGGTTTCTCCATTATGTAGTAACAACTTGACCTCTGCAGACCCGCGCCGTCACTTTCTATCGACTGGTTGTCCTCCGTGATCACCGTTTGTCACCATTGCATTTTGTTTTCCATCACGGCTGCTACAGAATGTCGGACATGGAGCTAGAGGAAGTGGATTACTTCGCCGACCCTAACCCCTATGTCCTTATCTAGCGAAGCCCTAAATCTACGTCAACTTTCACGATCGCTGATTAACAGGAACCGTCAGCTCCGCTCCTTTCCGTCTCCCCTCTTGTCGTTACTCTTCCCAGACCATCTTCTTTCGGTCTCCCTTTTGTTGCTCTCTCCATTGATTCCTCGGATCTCGATTGTTGTCCACTCTCGCCAAGAACACTCCACCTGCGAACTGCTTGCTCGCAGTCATCCCCTCCTTTGAGCCATCGCCTTCAAGGGAGTTGTCTCATATGCCTCCTTTCGTGCTCCCCTCCTCGGCTGGCTTCATCTCGACGCATGGACTTAATATGCCTGAGCTGTCCGCTCCTCCCACCTCTGCAGTGGCGTAAAAACCCTCTTCCATTCCCTGCGGCTGCTTCAAAACCACTGAGCTCAACACTCCCAACAGGAGCACCAAGGCTCTCCGGGCCCCTTGCAAGATCATCCGACTACGCCACAATCAAGTAAGAGGAAAATCAAGTGCTTGAAGGTCATGAGCAAGGACCTGACCCTCAAATTTAGGGAAGGGTTAAACATGGGGGAAGTTGTCGACACGGCTTGCAAAGTACTTGTTGGTAGGGTTTGGGACCATGCCTATTCTACTAAGAGGCTCAGACTCTGGGTTAAGGAGATATGGGGAAATATCTTCAAGGATCTCCCTGAGGTGCAGACATTGGTTCAAGGATGGTTTGCGCTCCACTTCCTGCAGGAGGATTATACCAACTGGGCTCTTGCCAGATATTGGCACATTGAAATGGCACCGATCACGCTAAAGCGTTGGAGCCCACTTTTCGATCCAAAGAGGGAACATATAGGTGTAGGACCATTATGGGTTAGGCTGCCTGGTCTCCCCTTACAATATTGGTCTGAAGATGTTTTCACTCGCATAGGCAATGCGCTCGCCACCCACCTGGACTACAACAGATCATATATCAAATCTGGCAATCGGTCTCTAGCACGCATTCTGGTCCCATTTGGACACCAGAGAAGGATTAGAGGAAAAAATCACACTGCAATGCAAAAATTTCACCAAGATTCAAATCCTGGACTACAAAGGAGTACCATTTAGATGTCATAGATGCCACAAGGTTGGGCACCTCTACAAGGAATGCTCCCTGGTTCGTAAGGACACGAACCCTACAAAGGTAGCAAAGGGTGTTGCAGCTAGGGAATCTGCAACTGTACCTAGCCAGACTCCTACAGTTAATACTCCGCTACCAAAGAATGGAGTTGCAACTCATCTGCCTACTTTGAGCACTCCTCGCCCTCCCTCCCCACCGATGACTAGATCAAGGGTTGCTGTCAAGGCAGCTCGAACCTTGGGTACTCCTCTCCCTATCTCTGGTTTTGAATCTACTCTTACATGTTCTACACTACATATGCATTCTGCATCTACATCTTTTCCAAATTTCACTCCTCTCTCCATCCCTCGCCCCCTTGTCTCACACCTACCGGTTAACTCAACTACTCCTCCCTCCTACCCTCCCTCGGATCATCCCTCTCTTGCTATGTCTTCATCCATCCTTGGACCCCCGCACCCTTACAACTTCCGCTCTCGTTTCCCACACCCTCCAGTGTGCTCTGAATCCTCCGGATTGGGCCTGTTACCCACCTCCTGCGCTCCCAAATCCACCAGAGGGCGCAAATCCCATACGTCGAAGGCCATCCTACTAGATGGGGTAGAAGTGGCATTGGGCAAACAATCATCACTTGATCAAGTACTTAGAGCTCAAACTACCCTCCCTAAGTCTTCCCCGTGAAGTGGCTATTTCTTAACTGTCGGGGTCTGGCTAGCTCTCCCAAAAAGCTAGTCCTCAGATGACTTTTTGAATCTGAGTCTGTAGACATTATATTCCCGCAAGAAACTCTGGGGTTGGTTGACAATATTTCTCGTGTGCTTCAATCACTAAAACCGGGATGGACCTTCCAGTCACTAGATGTCATGGGTCGATCAGGTGGGTTGGCCCTAGGGTTTAACCCCCACACTATCCATCTCAAGGCCTCCTGGGGTGGTGCAGGATTCATTGGCATGGATATATTTACCTCGGACTTGGGCATGGATCTCAGGATTGTCAATATATATGGTCCCTGTGACAACAAAGAGTTTTTCTCAATGTTGCGCTAATCATTATCGGGATTAATTCGGCGCAAGGAAAAAATCAGAAAGAAAAAAATTAGTAATAATCAAGAAAAAATCGTAATATACAAAAATATTCATTTTTTTCAATTTTTTTAATATCTAAACCATCTACAACATAAAATAAATACATTGACACATAAATATGATAAAAGAATTAATATATAAGATGTTTAATATCATTTCTAGAGCTAAAATCACACATAACAGTAAATCATGTCCTGAATAGTAAGTCCTGACTCCTGAGTCCCAACTCAACCTTAAAATATCAACAAAAAATATAATAATGTATGTCATATCATGAGTCATAATGTCATATACAATGAAATTAACCAAACAACTAAAGTCTAATACTACTCATTTCCTTTGCCCCTCTAGATGTAGATGTCGATGGAGTTGGCAGGCCGCAGTAGACTATGGAGTCTGCTATGCTCTAGAAGCTGAAGAACTAGGAGCTACCAGAGGTATATCACATCCTCTACGTGTGACAGGGGTAGTTTGGGTCACCTCCTCCTCCTCAAAAAAAAAAAAATCACAATTTTTTTGAAAAAATCGAGCCAAAACAAATTCGGAGTAATAATCGCAATTTATCTTTTTGTTGAAAATATTGCGATTATACGATAATATCGCAATTTTAACAACACTGATGTACATTGTAAACCCATTGGCATCTAACAAGTTTCCGTCCCTTTGGAAGAGGAACAAGATCCCTAGTATCATTTGCCAATAATGAATGATATTCTTCATTCATAACTGCGTCCCAATCTAAATGGCCTGAAGCTTCTGCAAAGGTGTCAAGATCATAATTTGCTGAAGATTGAGCTAGTAAAGAAGAGGCTCTATTGAACTGAGAACATGTACGTTGTTGATCTGTAGCATCACCTGCAAGACCACCTGCTGCATCCCGAGTAGCACGAACCCATTTTGGAAGCTGAGGAGCTAAAGGAGGATCCTGAGAAGGTGGGGGAGGATTGTCATCCTCGCTGTCATCATCTGAAGAAGAAATCTTTTCAGAAGTAGAAGGGATAGAAAGAGGTGGCACATTCGCCAAACTAGGCTCGTAGGCCGATATATTTTCAGCGAACTTTACATCTCTTCTAATGATCACATTTTTGGACTTAAGTGGAATAAGTCTATATCCTTTGACATCTTCAGAATATCCAACAAAATACATTTTTCACTCTTAGGTTCTAAAGCTTTATGTTTCTCATCTGGAATATGGGCCCATGCTTCACTTCCAAAGACACGAAAGTGACTTACATCTCGTTTAATTGAGCTCCATGCTTCTTCTGGAGTGATATTCTTTAAAACCTTAGTACGAGTGCAATTTACTATGTAATTTGCACAGTTAATTGCTTCTACCCAAACATTAAGACGCAATCCTTTAGATTGAAGCACACAATTAGCCATTTCCTTTAAGGTGCGATTCTTCCTTTCAGCTACACCATTTTGTTGTGGAGTATATGGAACAGTATGTTGCATTTGAATGCCATGCTCAATGCAAAGGTTGATGAATTTGTTGTTAACATATTCTCCACCATTATCAGATCTTAGCTTAAGAATTTGATGTCCAGATTGTGTTAAAATTGGCAACTAGGGCCAAACTCCATGTGTGTCATCCTATTCATGGCTGATAATATTTTTATTAGATTCCTCTCGCCAAGAGGTGTAGGATTGATCTAAATATCATCCAATTCCGATAAGTATTTATGGAGATATGAATTTATTTTGATTATGGAATAATTATCAAGCCGACCTACAACTCATGTAGGCTCAGAAGCCCAACAGTGGCATCTATTCAAACATCAACAGTGGTGTATAAATACAGAAGGACTTTTCCTCATTTGCACTCACTCATCTCATCACATCTCTCTCTCTCTCCTGCGTAGAAAAGAGGCTCTTCTCTACTGTGCAAAAAAGAGACTCTCTTTCACACATGTGGAAGGAAGGACGCAGTTTTGGGGCAGCAACTACAGAACCAAAGTTTGACCAGCGTTGACCAGAAGACTCCCTCCTCAGAATTGCGTTGTAGGTCCATCTGGATTTCCTCTAAAGGCCGCACTTTTTGGTGGTGGAATCCATCCGATCCGACGGTCAGTTTGCGAGATATTGTTTGCCCTAGTTTGGCACTGATCTAGGGTTTGTTGTTGTTGATGTAAATCAGATTTATGTACTATTTCTCTCTGCTGGATTATTGAAGATAAAGGACGATTTGATCAAAGGGTTTCCCCACATTGGGGTTTGTCCCTGGCTAGCCGCCACATCTTATGTCTCTTGTCTTGGCTTGTTTTTCTGTCAATCGTTTAATGTTCTATCTGCACTTTGCTTTATGTACATGTGATTGCTAATCTGTGGATAACAATAAGAAATATAAGAAAAATGTTATAAACATAGAACATACCAGTGAAGTTAATATCGGCGATATATGGCTAAATATCGGAAATATCGCGATATTTTCGGCGAGCTGAAATATCGCCGAGAAAATATCGTGATATTTCCAAGATATCGGCAAAATATCGCAAGACAATATAAAATATCGTTGGGCGTGTTTTGCCGCAGCTACAAAAAGGAAAAATCATTTTTTTCTTCATTTTGTTTCTGAGTGTTGGAGAAGGAAGGGGAAGAGTTTTGTGGTGGTTGTCAAGGAGGGTTTGAGGATCAAACAACGGTTATCACCACCAACTAAGATTTTTTTGTGGATCAAAGATTGAAGAATAGTGAGACAAACTTCATTTCTTCCATTAACAGGTATGTTCTTAAAAACCCCTATGTTAATGATTTTTTCATAGATTTAGAGTTATGCTTGTTTGCCTCTTTGCCTACCAACATTTTGTTTCTTTGTTTTTTTCCATTTGCTATAATTTTCAAGCCCATGAACCAATGCAAGGGTTTTCTCCATATTTGGACAGCAAGCTTCATTTTTTTTCAACTTTCATATGCACCCTCTTATTGCCATTTTTCATTCACATTGCAAAATGCAAATAATGTAGCAATTTTTTTTAAATGACGTAGTTATTACTTATTATTTTTTGTGTTGAGGAGTTTAATGCCAATTTTTTGTTTTTTCTGTGCCCTAGTTTTGAATTAGTTCACTACAAATGTCAAATATGCCAAAAGCCTTGGACCCATTTTGGGAGTATGGGGAGGCTGTTGGTGGGGCAAATCAGGGATTTATATCATGCAAATTGTGTGGGACCAAGGTGTTAGGAGGGGTTACATGATTGAAATACCATCTGGCTAGACTCTCTACACATGATGCAGATGTAATGCCTTGTATGGTTTATAGTGCAGAGGTTATACAAAAAGCTCGTGAAGCAATTGTTGAACAAGACAGAAAGAAAACTACTAGGGAGAGGCCAATGGTCTCAGATAGATAGCTGCTAGTTTTATTTGTTTTTGCAACTTTTGCTACATATAAGTTTATAACTCATGATGATGAAATACTTTTAAAGTTTTATATATGTGATGTTATTTTGTTTCAATCCTTGATTGGACAATTATTAGGGATCAGCAGGATATGTGATGTTATTTTGTTTGAGTACTTGATTGGACAATTATCAGGGATCAACAGGATTTGGTATCGCCTTTGAAATTTGATGTATCATTTCTGTTTGACATCATATATATCAGTGCCTTCTTCATATTTATGTGCCAGTGTGTTTAGTTCATGTTGCTATTGCTTTATATGTTTAGAAATCTGAAAAAAATGAATATTCTATGCATTTTTTATGCTTGCCAATATTTTCGCCGATATTGCCAATAAGATATTTTCTAGACCCTCGCCGATATTTTGCCAATACCGATATTTTCAACAGTGGAACATACCATAACCCAACATGGAATCAGAGCTAACGTGAAGACAAAGCCCAAGCAAGAGCAAGAGCAATCACCAAAGAGAAGATTGGCAAGACTATCCTAAAAGAACTATGGGGTCCTCAACACTCTTCCCTGTTGAAGACAAGCTCCGTGAGAACACTGGCTATCACGGATGGAAGAAGTCTATTGATCTAACCTTAGAAGATCAAGGAATGTTGGACCATGTGAGAGGCAATATTGTTGAGCCTCCATCAAATGGATCCGCTACTGCAAGGAACAAATGGAAAACCGAAGAAGTCAAAGCAAAGAAGACCATCCGGGACTCTATTGACAAGCGCTTGGTGGCCTACATCTCCGATCTGAAAACCTCCAAGGAAATCTATGATAGACTGGTGAGTTTATTTAAAGTTAATGATGCAAATCAAGTTTTGTTTCTTAGAAATAAGCTAAAGGAAATTAATAAGGGTAAAGATGAGAGTATGCAAGCATACTTCTTAAGAATCACCGACATCAGGAATGATCTCCTATCTATTGGGGAGACCATTACTGATAGGGAAATGGCACTCACGACTCTTCGAGGATTACCATCCGAATGGTACGTGTGCAGGACTACTCTTCTGAACATTAATGTAATTCCTGGTTTCGAGGAATTAATGGCTAGATGCATTCAAAAAGAAACAAGGGTAGAAGAGCAAAAATGCCCATGCCTAAAGATCCTCCTGCTGCCTTTTCTTCTCATGCTAAGAAAAGAAATAATTAAAGGACTAAATCAAAAGGAAAGGCTGGACATAAGGGTGGAAGAAAAGGACGATGTTACATTTGCGATAAAGCAGATCACTATGCAAGGGAGTACCTTGATAGAAAGGGCTCTCACTGGGACGATGATCAAAATCCTTCTCATGACAATCAAAGGAATGGCAAAATCATAACATAAGTTGCACGAAACGGGGAAACGGGTACGAGTTTCCGAAACGGGAAGCGATACGAAACGCGACCTCCCCAAATTTTG
>APFE030580855.1:0-24471 GCA_000404065.3 Pinus taeda
GTCATTTAAGTGTTCAGCCATTGGTTCAATAGGAATGGGTTCTTCCTCTTCTTCTTCCCCTATAGGTTCCTCAAATATGTCAAGTTGCTCACCCAAGGGGCTTCCAATTCACCGTCAGTGAAGAAGAAAGAAGGTTGACTGTTGGATGAGGTGGGGGTATTTGGCAAGAATTTTCATGAATTATCCCTAATCCTACGAGGCATGAAAGGAAATGTTTTTGGGTTTTTTGTGAGATTTTATTTAATGCTGGAAAGTACTCTAGAGAAAGGAAATTGCTGATTAAATGAAAAACTACTAACAAAATGGAAACTACTTGCTGAATTGAAATTGCTAACTAAATGAAAAGAAATTACTAACAAAAAGAAAACCACTTGCAGAATGAAATTGCTGAATTGAATGAAAAGCACTAACAAAAGGAAACTACTTGCAAAATGGAAAGGAAACTAGATTAACTTGTAGAATGGAAAGGAAAGTAGATAAATGACAAAATGAAATAAAGAAACTAGATTACTTTTGCAGAAATAAACTAATGGAAGAAAGTTGGAAACTAGAAAATAGAAGAAAAGAACAATAATCACTACTACTATGACACCTCCCCGACAATGGCACCAAAAAGTGATGAGCCTAGGTTTTGTAACAAGAATGATGCAACTCCTAGGGCTACTAGCTTTACTTATCAACTCGGGGTTCATACAAACTTGGAGGTAACTGTGCTATATACATAAGTAGAAGTGAAGGTACTACCTGTTATCACTACTCATTTGGAAAGAGACCCTAGGGGTTCCAAGCCAGACTTCTATAGGGTCAGAAGAAGCTTGATTTTGAGGGAAGGAGAGAAAACCTAGTCTAGTTAAACAATGGAAACTAGGCTAGGTATGTGGCTAAGCGGAAGAACGGCCAAAGATCAAAATGGTGGAAAGGGGATGTAATGAGAAACAATGCATAAGAAGCGTTGGATTAAGCAGGTGGAAAGCGAATGAACGATTGAGATCGGATTGCAGGAGGGTAAGTAGGCACATGGCCGAACATGGTCAGCTAACGGGATGGATGGATGAGATTATATTGCAGAATCAATAGGTAGATGGATGACGAAGATCACGGGAAAAAGGAACGTGCGGAAATGGTATTGGGTGAAGCGACAATCGTCAGATTGACGACAGAGATGGAAGCAAACAAAAGAAAACGTGCGAAAATGGGAGAGCGGGTTTAGAGGGCGATAAGCAGAATATCGTGCGCCCTCAAATGTACGTAGTTTTGTAGAATTTCACGTGATTAACATCCCCGACCGACATGTAGCATGGGGAAACCACTCATATATCATGCCCGTGGTCGGATAACGGTCGAACAGGATATCCACGCCATATCGCGTGAAGGCCGTCAGATCTGGCAAGGTAGATCTACAGTGGGGAATGGACTGAGCAGGTTGGTGAGTGGGTGTACGATAGCCGTCGATTAGTTGAGGCAGATCGGTGGTGGGGATTTAAAGGGCAAAAAGTCAAACACAAATTGTAAATTCATTTACTAGCGAAAAACTTTTAAACATGAATTTAACAGCTTTTGCTCAGGCGTTTCGTGATGAAGGGGAATGGCATGGGAATGTGAGTGAGGTCTGAATGACAAAAAGAGAGCGAATCAAGCAGATGACTGTTAAAGGGGTAGAGTGACAATGAATTAAGTGACTGTGTTTAAACGACAAACCCTTTGTGGAAACCAAAACCCTGTATTTTTGGGGTTGCTACAGGGTTTCTTCCTCACATCATGGTCCCAGAAGGAGGAGGTGAGGTCGAGACACCTGTGAGTAACCTTGTGGATCTTTTCTTTGCTACCATGTTAATTGAAAGTGTAAATGAAGCAAAACAAATCACAACTATTCTGTTCTGCACTAGTGTAATGAGACTGCAACTATTCAAGCAAATGAACAGAAAATAGGAAGCTACTTAAGTACATGAACAGGAAAGCCATAAATCTGTGCTGAACCATTGTAATGAAATGCATCTATTTAACCAAATGAACAATAAAACCGTGCATCTATGCTACTATTGCAATGGAAATGAATTTCTTAGGTAAATGAAGAGAAAACAAGAATCTAAGCTAGGATAACAATACAATAAAGAGGAGATTTGATTGCTAGGGTTGGGCCCTAACCCAAGAGCTTCAGCCCTCTGAGTTAACTCAATGTTGGCTCAAATCAAAACTCATATTCATTAAAAAATAACTGTATTATATCAAATTGTTACAAAGCATAGTTCCACAGTAAAAGTTCGAATCCTGACTAGCTGACTGACTACTGGCTAACTGACTAAAAAAAAACCGAGGTCTTAAGCCTCTCTATTTATACACCTGAAGTCTCAATGAATTCCCTCAAAATTAAGGAGTTATAGCTCCCAACTTAATGGTAACTTGTCCTTTCACTTTCACTAGCTCAACTGCCTTCTAGTAGGGAGGCTGCTTGTACTTCCGCTTGCTTGGTTTTCTTTTAGTACTCCTGATTTGGCTGTTTGTACTTTTAGCCGATGGAGGGAGATTCAAATGGATGGGCAGTAAATGAGGAGGATTTACCTCCTGTAATTCCTCTCCCTTGTCCCATTCGAGTTTTTACCAAGGTCTTTTACCATAGTTCCTTGCTTTTACCTTTTATCCCTGCATTTCCCTCGCTTTTACCCTTTATTCCTGCATTACATCCACATTAGACCACGAAGAAAAATATCCAACTCTGACTCATCTCATAAGAAAAATATAATCAAAAGTATTACTCAATGATGAGACTCATCACAGGGAGTGTTCAATTACAACTCTGTAATTATTCACATGCTTCTTTTTCAACAAGGTGATTAGTTACCAATTAAACTCAACAAGAAGGATGAACAAAAGGTGAATCAATTGGTGATTCACTGGACATAAATAGTTAGAGCAACTTCTACCACCTCATCATTTGCATAATTTGTGGATGCATTCATACATCCATGATTTGAATTGGATCCATGAAGATTATCAAAGTGCCATGACTGTATTAAGGTAGGACAGACTTCGAATTTATGAACACAGAGTGCTCAGGAAGACCTATGGATAGTGGCAGATTGTAACCAGCAAGGAACAACAAGGGCCCATGGAGTCCGCGCAGGAGGCAAAAATGGCACTTGGGAAGCCCAGATTGGGAAACGAAGGCCATTTCTGATGCGCGATTAGTGCTTAGTGATAATCGTGCATCGCTGGGCAAAAACCCTTGAGAAGGAAAGGCCCCAAGCGCTCGATCGCATGGGAAGCCAGGAAACCGTGGGGAAAGCGCTAAGGTGAAAGGTGGGTCCCGTGCTTCAAAACTGGCGGTATATTGAGGGCACCCTTGGGCGGTAAGCGGATTTGGATGAAACCGAGCAATTCCATTCAGTGCTCGACGCATGTCCGGTGGATGAGAGAGAAAACCACCGCTTATCGCACGCTAATGGTCGAGAAAGTCAACAGCGTGAAATAAGTGAATAATGTCAGATCTGGGGGCTCCAGATCTAACGACAGAGATCGTGCCTGATGGAGAAACCGGATTTGACAGGGGAATTAAGCCGTGGCATAAAGGAGTTTGAAATCCCATTTGATTGCTGAGTTGGTGGATGAATCATTCCACAATGTAACTGAATTACCGAACCGTCGAGGAAGAGCTGGCGCAGTTCGTAAGAGGACAAGTGGCCACTTCCCTGTAAGCCGTTGATGATGATGTAGAGGCAGGAACTCCAAACGAACAATAGCAGGCGAACCAAAGGAGCGGAAGAGGAATCAAATAGTCATGAGATAGATCAACTTTAGTTCATGAACAGATAAAGAACATAACACAAAGAAGAAGAGAGAAGAAGAGAACGAAGATAGAGAGAGAGATAGAGAGAGAGAGAGAGAGAGAGAGAGAGAGAGAGAGAGAGAAAAGAAGAGACAGTGAAGCAAAAATAAAAAAACATAGAGCCGAGCTGACCTAAGGCAGCATCGAGCAGACAGAAAGCTTGAGAGGTTCAAGCAATCCCTGAGAGGATTTGTTGGGAATTGAGCACCACATTGGGCTTCTGCCATTAAAGACCAGAGAGGTCAAGGTCTGGTAAGGAAAAGAGTCTGTGTACTCTAGTGGCTTGGGGGATCCAAGAACCACCCTACCAAATATTATCTGTTTCAGGAGACTCAAATTGAGCTCCTCATTGTAAATCTCTGCTTTAAAGACACAATAAAAGAAGGTCACCATGGAAAGCTGAACCAGAGACATAGCCCTGGAAGGATAGGGTGAACTCCTTATTAGTTTGTTGTGTTCTTGTATTTGGTTACTGTGTTTCTCCTACTCTTTTCCATTCTTCCAGTGTCTGTGTATTTTGCAATCTGATCGATCCGTTGCCTAAGATAACATAGACACACACCAGCGCATGAGTCTGTAATACCTTCATTTATTAATTCTTTAACTGAGATCACTCAAGAGTGATTATCAGATCAAGTGGTATCAGATCTTTAGGCTATTAAGGTTAGACAACCTTGTGTTGGTTTAACTGTTGAATGCTAAGTAGATCAAAGCTCAAACTAGGAGAAGGAGAGTTGGTCCAAACTAATCCTGAAATTGGGAGAGTCTATCCTCGAAAGACAATGTCAGAGGAAGGTTCTATGGGGCCAGACCCTCGATTCATAGATAGTTTCCTATCCATAAAGTCCATGGTAGAAGAAATGTATAGGGACTTTCGAAAACATAAGGATGAAGATTTATCAGGCTTGAAGCAAGACAAAGGAGAAGATGAGTCACATTCCCATGACCACTCAAAAGGAAAGGGAAAAAGGAAAGCTTTCTCACACTTCTTGATAGCCCTAAAAAGGAAGCATCTTTGATCAAACTAGATGTTAAATTTGATTTACCTATATATGATGGAGAGTTGAATGTAGAAAAGCTGGACAATTGGATTAGACAAATTGACGTTTATTGCAGAGTGCAGAATATCGATTCAGACAAGAGCAAGATTCAGCTGGAAAGCCTATGCCTTGGAGGCACTGCCTTGGTCTGGTGGGAAGGCAGAACCCAAGCTAAGATGAAAAGACATGGGAAGACCATCTCTGTCTGGAACGAATTTGTTTCTGCAATAAAAAAGCAGTTCTATCCATTGGCCTACATGCAGCAAGTCATGATGAGTTGGCAAACTCTTCGACAATTGAAAGGGAAAAGTGTGCAAGGGTACACTCAAGAATTTGGAAAGAGAGCATTGATTCTAGGAATCTCATTAGACTCACCTGAGACTCTATTGAAGTACATTGGTGGTCTACACAGCTGCATGAGGCACACCTTCCTCATGTTTAATCCCACCAGTATAGATGAGGTATTTGCACAAGCTACTCATCTAGACGCTAGAGGAAAGAATGGAAATCTAGAAGTTGGGGGATCATCCCAACCCACTGCAAGTAAGAATAAGGAGAAAAGAAAGCATAAGTGGAAAGCAAGGAAGGCTAACACTGCACAGAAAAGCAAAGCTTCATGCACTCACTCTAAAAAGGATGGGCATGACGATGAGCATTTTTGGATTTTGCATCTAGAGCTGAGACCTAAGAAGTTTGAGGGCAAGAAGAAGAAAACTGTTGCAGCTATTCAGAAAGATTTGGGGTCAGACTCGGGAGATGAAACAACTATTGCAGCCACAGGTATAAGAGGTAAGAATTCTGAAGCATCTACTAGTAGTTCTGCACAATCTACTATTGATGAAGAAAATGAGAGAAAAAGACATGAGCTTTTCCATATTCGAGTTATTTCTAAACATCAAAAGATTGATACTTTGTTTGATAGTGGCTCACAAGTAAATTTAATTTCTGAAGCAATTGTAAAGAAATTGGGATTAGCAACTACACCTCAGAAGAAACCATACCCATTAGGATGGTTAAATGATAAAGCACAACTACAAGTGACTAGGCAATGCAAACTCAAGTTTTCTTTTGGGTCAACATTTGTAGATGAGGTTGAGTTAGACATAATTCCTTTGGATATATGTGGAATTGTTTTAGGAAGTCCTTACTTGTATGATATAAAAGCTATTTTCTATAGAGTTGAGAACAAGTATCTACTTGTTAAAGATGGAATCAAATACTTTGTAAGAGCTCATAATCTCAAGAATAATTATACTCTCATAAACTCAGGGCAGATGAAGAGAATGATAAATTCATGCAAACAATTCTTACTGATGGTTGTAAAGGAAAAGAAACCTGATAAAACCAATGTATTTGAGGGCTGTAATGCTAAACAACAAGCTATTTAGAAAATGTTGTTTCAGAATATGATATCTTGTTTCAAGAACCTAAAGGTCTGCCACCCAAAAAGGAAATAGTGCATGATATTATTTTGCAGCAAGATGCTTCATTGCCTAACATTGGAATGTACAGGTTGTCCACTTTAGAGAATGCTGAAATCAAGAAGCAGGTGTAGGAGTTTCTCGAGAAAGGGTTCATCAGACCTAGCACATCACCATGTGGGTCACCAATCATTTTGGTGAGAAAGAAAGATGGCTCATGGAGAATGTGCATTGATTATCGAGCCCTAAATAAGATAACAATAAAAAATTGTTATCCCCTTCCTTGCATAGATGATCTTTTAGATAAATTGAAAGAAGTTGTTTATTTCTCCAAGCTAGACTTGCATAGTGGATACCATCAGGTCAGAGTTGCAGAACAAGATGCATGGAAGACTGCTTTCAAAACAAAGCAGGCATTGTATGAGTGGCTAGTTATGCCTTTTGGATTAATTAATGCTCTTGCTACTTTCATGAGATTAATGAATGATGTACTCAGACCTTTTATTGATGATTTTGTTATTGTGTATTTGGATGTCATTCTGATATTTAGCAAAACATGGGAAGAACACTTAAAGCATGTTAAGCAAACACTAGATGTTTTGAAAAGAGAAAAAAATTTATGTTAAACTCTAAAAATGTGAATTTGGCAAAACATCTCTGAATTATTTGGGTCATATAGTAGGGGGTGGTGAATTAAAGATATATCCCTCTAAGGTGGCAGTCATTGTAAACTGGCCTAAACCCAAATCTACTACAGAAGTTAGGAGCTTCTTAGGAGTAGCACAATATTGGAGAAATTTCATCTCTAACTTTTCCTTAATTGCAGCTCCCTTACATGCTTTAACAGGATTGAACAAGGTGTTTTAGTGGGGGGGCAAATAGCAGAAAGCCTTCGACAACTTGAAAGAAAATATTAGTACAACACCTGTACTAGCATTTCCTGATATTCAAAGACCATTTGAGATCCAAACAGATTCCAGTGACTATGCTAGGGGAGCAATGTTGACACAGCACGGTAAACCCATATGTTATCATTCTGAGACATTTAATTCTGTAGTGATTAACTATCCTACATATGATAAATAATTGTATGCATTAGTACAGAGTGTGAAAATGTGGAAACATTACTTAATGGGAAAAGAGATAGTAATACATACTGATCATCAACCACTTCAATATTTACACTCCCAAAATAAGTTGCAGCAATCAAGACACTATAGATGGATGGGTTTTCTACAACAGTTTCATTTAGTCATCAGATATAAAAAGGGCATACACAATAAATTTGCAGACATGTTATCTAGACCCATTATAAATGCATCTACTATACTTAAGCATAGTTCTGTGCTACATGAAAGCTACATTGAACAACATGCTCATGATATAGACTTTAAAGATGTATATGCAACTTTAAGTCAAGGAAAACGAGTAGAATAATTGGATTATCATGTAAAGGACCGACTCTTATACCATTGTGGGAAGTTATGCATTCCAAAAATTGAGAGAGTAAAGATAATTAGAGAAGCACACACTTCTCTAATATCAGGTCACTTTGGGGTAAGTAAAACAGTTGCACAACTGCAAAGATTATGTTATTGGCCAAAAATGAACGAGACAGTTCCTAGATATGTAAGAGGGTGTACTATGTGTGCTAAAAGCAAGCCCAACAATAGAAAACTAGGCTTGTACACTCCATTACCAGTTCCTTTTCACCCTTGGGAAAGTGTTTCCATGGATTTTGTTAGAGGACTGCCTAAATCTAGGAAAGGTCATGATTATCTATATGTTGTTGTGGATAGGCTCAACAAAATGTGTATTTTGATACCTTGTAATAAACAGATTACAGCTGAACAAACTACAAAATTATTTTTTGAACATGTATGGGTTCATTTTGGCTTACCCACTTCCATTGTATCTAATCAAGACACCCGATTTGTGGGGAAGTTTTGGTCAAGTCTGTGGGAATTGATGGACACCAAACTAAAGAAAAGAACAACTTTTCATCCACAAACTGATGGCCAGACAGAAGTAGTCAACAAGAGAGTGATTTAGTTGCTCAGAGGATATTGCAGCAAACATCCTAAGCTTTGGGATGAACATTGTGTTATGTGTAGCATGCTTACAACAAAGCAAAACATTCTTGTACACAGAGATCTCCTTTTGAGACCTGTGTTGGTTTCACACCAAGGTCTCCCTTGGATTTTGTCTTTGTTAAAGATGCCACAGTTGATGGACACAGTGATGTGGACAGGGCAACTAGGTTCATTGAACAGATCCAAGAGATCCACCAGGAAGTATAGGAACAACTAGAAAAGAGCCAAGCCAAATACAAGGCAAGGCATGACAAGCATCGAATGGATCATAGTTTCCAAGTTGGTGACCAAGTCTGGCTGTATATCAGCAAGGACATGATGCAGGGTGAAGTTAAAAAGCTAAAGCCTATCAGGTATGGACCCTTCAAGATACTTGAGAAGATTGGTGAAAATGCTTTTCACCTTGATCTACCAACTTACATGCACATCTACTCAGTCGTAAATGCAGATTACTTGAGATTGTTTGAACCCTCTCTAATTGAGGATCCTGAAGAGTAGAGTCAATTGCCTTCTATTGATGACTTGCTACCTGAATATCTTTATGAATTGCAGGAAGACACAGTTCTGGACAGGAAGGTGAGGACGAAGCGTAGAGGAGATGTTAAGTACCTCAGAATTGGGCTCAAGGGTTCAAAACCGAGTAGTGTAAAGTGGATAGAGATTGGACAAGTGAGACAATTGTACCCTCACTTAGTTGATGCTTGAAAACCAACTTTTGGTGGTCCAAAAACTTTTTCAATGGGAAGGACGTGATCCGAATTGGATCCATGAAGATTATCAAAGTGCCATGACTATATTAAGACAAGAAAAACTTCAAATTTATGAACACAGAGTGATCAGGAAGACCTCTGGATAGTGGTAGATTGCAGCTAGCAAGGAACAACGAGGACCTCAGTTAAAGCGCACTGATCGAGGCCCATGGAGTCTCTGCAGGAGGCAAAATTGGCACTTGGGAAGCCCGAATCAGGAAATGGAGGCCATTTTTGATGCGCGATTCGTGCTAAGCTAGGAAAAACCCCTCGAGAAGGAAAGGCCCCAAGCGCTCGGTCTCATGGGAAGCTGAGAAACCATGGGGAAAGTGCTAAGGCCAAAGGCGGGTCCCATGCTCCAAAACTGGTGGTATATCGGGGGCACCCTTGGGCGGTAAGCGAATTTGGCTGAAACTGAGCGATTCCATTCAGCGCTAGACGCGTGTCCAACAGATGAGAGAGAAAACCACTGCTCATCACACGCTAATGGTTAAGCATGTCAACCGCGCGAAATGAGCGAATAACGTCGGATCTGGGGGCTCCAGATCTAACGGCGGAGATCGCACCCGATGGAGAAACCAGATTTGACAGGGGAATTAAGCCGTGACATAAAGGAGTTTGAAGTCTGATTTGACCGTTGAGTTGGCAGATGAATCATTCCACAGTGTAACTAAATTACCGAACCATCAAGGAAGAGATGGTGCAGTTCGTAAGAGGACAAGTGGCCACTTCCTTGTAAGCCATTGACGATGACGCAGAGGCAGGGAAATCCAAACGAACAGTAGCAGGAAAATCGAAGGGGCGGAAGAGGAATCAAACAATCATGAGATTGATCAGCTTTAAGCCATGAACAGACAGAGAACAGAACATGAAGAAGAAGAGAGAAGAAGAGAACAAAGACAGAGAGAGAGAGCAAAGAAGAGACAGTGAAGAAAAAAGCAGAAAATAGAGAGCTGAGTTGACCTAAGGTAGCATCGAGTAGACATAAAGCTTGAGAGGTTCAAGCAATCTCTAAGAGGATCTATCGTGAATTGAGAACCACATTGGGCTCCTCCCATTAAAGACCAGAGAGGTCAAGATCTGGTAAGGAAAAGAGTCTGTGTACTCTAGTGGCTTAGGGGATCCAAGAACCACCCTACCAAACATTATCTGTTTCAGGAGACTCAAATTGAGCTCCTCATTGTAAATCTCTGATTTAAAGACATAATAAAAGAAGGTCACCACTGAAAGCTGGACCAGAGACGTAGCCCTAGAAGGATAGGGTGAACTCCTTATTAATTTGTTGTGTTCTTGTATTTGCTTACTGTGTTTCTCCTATTGTTTTCCATTCTTCCAGTGTCTATGTATTTTTCAGTCTGATCGATCCGTTGCCTAAGATAACATAGACACACACTAGCACATAAGTCTGTAATACCTTCATTTATTAATTCTTTAACTGAGATCACTCAAGAGTGATTATCAAATCAATCCATTGGTACAACTCCTTAATAGTCAGACAGAGCCCAGAATTGGGAATGAGATTAAAAGGATCCTACACCTAAGTGAACAAACCAAGACCGGTGACTAGTATTTATACCAGAACTACAATGAAATAAGAGTATATGATCTTGCACCATACAAGCTGCCTAAATATGTTCGTTTGAGAATAGTTTCTGTATAATATATCAAGTAGATGATTCACATGGATGAAATACATTATGTATCAGGTAAAAGAAAGTCTCAGTTCAAGCTCAAAGCACATATTGGGTCATTTATTTGCAACACTAGATCAGTTGGTATTGAGGCAGATGCATTATTGAAGAAGATGAATTTCCAGCCAAGTTTCACTTGGTCCTATGATCCTTTTGGAATCATTTCTGCCTTAAGGGTTAGTTTTAAGATGACTCCTTATAACCACACCCCCAGGCCAAAAATTGAAAATTTTATGAATCAAGAAATATGGATTGATGGGACCCTTCAAGAAGTAGATGAGCAGGTTGTGTCTACTCCCACTGACCAGACTCCAGTTGCTCAGAGTACGCAATAGAAAAGGTTGAGAGAAGAAACTTCATCCACTGAAGATGTTCTGAAAGGATTCATTTTTCAGCAAAAGAAACCTAAAGTGAGCTTGACCACATCAGCAGAAGAGACTCCACTAGTGATCATTGATTTTGGAGATCGAGAAGTGTCTACATCAACATGAGTTAGTACTTCATCCACTCCTCCCACAATTAGTGCTTCAACTAATCCTCCTGCAACTTCACCTGCCAGAGAACCTTTAGAAATTATTCAGTCAACAGGAACTAGCACTTCGGATGATTCAAATATAATTTCAAGATTCCTAGAAATTAAGCAGAAAAATGAGACTTTAAAGTCCAATGTATACAGTCAGTTTTGGAAGAAAAATTCAACCTCTCAACATAGGCTCCTTTCTTCTTTTGACAGTGAGAAGGGAAGAATGAAAATGGCTTTCTTACAACCCCAAATTCCTTTTCCTAAATCACCATCTGATTACAAGAAGACTGTGTTTTCATTTGACACCAGTCAAATCCATCCAATTGACTAGATGGACATGCACAGACAAATTGGTGAGATGCTATTTTCCACTATGACAACTACAACCATGTCTCTTTCTAAATTTAGGACTGCTCTATCAAATGTTCACTCCCAACTTAAGTTAGAAAAGGTCTCCTCTCTAGCTAAAGGCAATAGGATAAAATCATTAAAGGATTTTGTGATTAAAGTGGGATATGATCCCAAGGATGTAAAAGCTGCAGAACTACTTCTTAAGAAGAAATATGCAGACATTGTTGCATTGAAGAAAAAATTTAAGTTTCCTTCAACAGAGGATCCCATGACCAAGGATATGTTAGAAAGTGAACAAAAAAAGGAGGATATGCTCAAGTTGATCATTAAGCAGAATATATAATTAAAGAAGATGGAAGAATAGATTGAAGAGCTATTGAAGGAGAAGGAAACAACACAATTTGCCATGGTGCCCATTACAACAGTCCCAATAGAAGTTGCAGGTACAGAGCCTAGTTCCTCATATGCAACCATTGAGTCTACATCAACAACAATTGACCCAACCATATTAGCACATGAACTGTCAATTGAGAAGTAGGAAAACCAGAAGCTACTTCAGAAATTTCAATATTTGGAATTGCAGAAAGTGCAAAATGATACTAAGTATCTGGAAGAAATGTAGAAGACTCACAAATTAGAGCTTAAAATCCAGAAGTTAGAGAGTGAGTCACTAATGGTAGACACTTTGGCCCATGCCAAGGAGAGTATCTAGACAAAAATCAGTCAATCTATGACAGATGTATGGCCATCCATACAGATTATTTTTGAGTAGCAGGAACTTATCACTAGGTGCAGAGCAGTGATTAAAGAGAAAAAAGCAGCCTTGAAGACCAAGCCAACAGAAGCCACATATATGATCAAGGTTCTAAATTCAAAGAGAAGTGAGGAATTAGAAGAAATAAACATCTTTGATAGAAAAACCACCATTTTAGAGATCAAAAATGTATTATAGAAAAGGAATTTGATCAATCAATTGGAAACTAAGTGTCAAACCTTATAGATTTCTGTCAAGAGATTTCATTCAAAATTTAATGTTTTAAATAAGAAAGGATTGCTAGGATTAGTAGGTTTGAATGATAAGTAGATCAGACTAGATGATTATTGCAAGGAGTTATATGCTATTGTTGTAGATAGAGCCAAATTTGCAGGAATGAAAGGAAAAATAACAGGGAGGGCTTTCCTAGGAGCCTTGGAAAATGATTTAACCATCTTACATGAAATCAAGCACTTGTTTCTCACCAAGACTAATTTCGAAAGATATACAAAGGTGGATGAAACATTTAGGATGATGGTAAATTTAGAAGTCCCAAATGAACAAAAATGGGATCATTGGTGTGAAACAATTGAGTAATTCCTCATTATGACAACATAACAACTCATAATTGTTTTCATGACAACTCATTAGTCTTTTCAGGCCAGATCATCAACAAATTCCAAAAGGATAGAACCACCTCTTCAACAGTTTTTCGGTTCCTATTATATTGTTCTATTTTTGTAATTTTGTACTATTTTGGTATTCTATTCCAAACAGATTGTAGATCTTTTGTGAAATTTTGTATAAATAACTCCTCCATTGAGTTATTAAGGGTTGAATCCTTGAACAAGTTATCAAGTAGATTTGTATTAAGCTCGAGCATTTTTGAGATAATAAAAGATTATGGATTTGCCTCATATGGTCTGTCTCTCAGTGAGTTGTATTTCATCTTGTCTATTCATTATGTTTTCTTCATATAAATTAATTATTTTGCAATCATTCGATTTAAAATTTAATTGAATATCAGTTTCATTTTGAATCCTCTATGAAGTTGTAATTTAAATAAGAGATTAATTTACATAGCTATTTGTTATTGTAAATTCCTCTGTGAACATAAATAACACTAGATCTTTATAGTTTGATTAAGAAAGCACTATTTTCTTAATTTCTTCTTGTAAATGGTTAAATATTCAGTTTGAATATCAAATCAATTATACCTCTCCATACTCTACTTCTCCATCACATTAAAATCAAACTAACCATGTGCAGTTAAGAACAACCTTTCATTTTATCAAAAATCTATCTAAGTTTAAAGCACCTGTTTATAAATAGTTCACTCGTCATCCAATCACTCAAAACAAAAAAAAATTATAGATGCTTTGGCATAACTAATTGACCTTAGGTTATCTCAAAGAACAACATCAGATTGGCACCGTTGCAGGGGAGAGAAGGATTGAAAGCTAAATTTTCCTTGGGGCAACGATTCTCCCTTTCCTTTAAGCTGAAAAAGGTCAAGATCTTTCACCTGGTGATTCCACTAGTCCAAGTTGGCTCCTTTTAAGCATACTAGATCACGTCTTGATTCTGAGATTGTTAACCCTCTACCAGATCCAGAGAGACTTATTAGGGGAGCCTCTTTAAGGAGAAAACATATAACCCCTTCTTATTCTTCAACTTTACACCTTGAAGACATCTCATATGTAGATCCTTTTCATTTGTGCCATCCCATCCTGATTGGATTGAGTTACCTCCTTGGGTTTCTGAAATCCATTCCAAAGGAGTAGATCTTACACTAGTCTTTTTAATACAATCACTTGAGTCATTTCAAGTCCCATCCATTCCTATTAAATCACCTTCATTCGAGGAAGAATTGGGTTTACATTTACCTGAATGCAAGGCTAACGACTTCATTTCTCCAACTCCTTATTCTATTTCATCAACCTCTACTAATCTTGAAGAGACATTTTCTGTCTATTCAAATCCTTTGTTTGATAATAAGGAAGTCTTTCCACCAGGAGTTCAGAAGTTGGTTATTAAAACCCCTTTGAAATCCTCAAGGAGGTCTCCTCCCTCTTTTTGTCCTCCACATACTAATACCCCTACTGATTCATCTTCATCATCTTCCTCTTCCTCATCATCATCCACTCAGTTACCGTAGACTCCTCCTGCTATTATGGATTTTCGACCCATTGTGCAAGCAAGGTATGCTTCTCTAGTTCTCCCTACAAACTTGGAAAATTTTCCTGATGGATATCTAAAACATCTACCAAGATTTAATGGAGAAACAAGTCCCTCAACAGAGGATCATGTATTAGCTTTCCTATATTTCGCTGAAAATATGAACATAGAACAAGAAGATGTTTATACAAGATTATTTGTACAATCTTTAGAAGGAAATGTTAGGATCTAGTTTTGGCAACTTAGAGCTGACTCTATTAGAACATGGAATGAGCTCATAAATATCTTTAAAAACCAATGGGGGGTAAAGAAAGATCATGTTTACTTTCTCATTGAATTTGAAGAATTGAAGAGAAACCTTGGCGAACCAGTTGCTGAATTCATCAAAATATTTAACAAACTCTATCATAAAATGCCCTCTGATTGTAAACCACCAGTAGCAGTTGCAAAAGTAAGATTTCCAAAAAATTTCAAGATGACTTTATAGTCATGCTAAGGGAAAGGGTATCTAATACATTATAAGACATGCCAACAAATTCTGTAGAGGTAGAATCTAATAGGTATGCTTCTGGCAAACTTAAAGCTAAAGCAGAGAAAGAAGAAAGAAAACTAAAATCTAGGGTTGATGACTCATCTTCTTCCAAATCTAAACTTAAAGATCAGAAAATTGATGAAATTACATCTTTACTTAGAAACCTCTCTAATAGGATTTCTAAAATTGAAACACTACCTAGAACTGCTCAACAAACTGCTGTCAGACCTCAAGCTCAAACTCAATTCCAAAGAACTCCTCAAATGCAGATTCTTTAGAGACCAGGTTCTGATCAAAACATTCAACCCCCAGTTGCCTTCTCTCCATACAACGATGACGCAAAAGGGTTAGGGCTTGGGGACCAGCCTCAACCCCTAATCACCAACCAACCACACAACCACAGGTGCACTGGAGTAGAGCTCAACAGAAAAGGGCTTAAGATTAGCCCTAGCCCAAGTCACAAGGACTTTCACATGACCCTATTGGTATACCGGAGCAGAGCTCAGCAAAGAAGGGTCTTGGGATAGACCTAGGCTCTAGTCATATGGGCACCATAGAACCTTGGAAGATCCCTCACCGACAGGGAGTTTGAATGGGGCTAGCCCCAGGCCATATGGACACCAATGTGACTACAACGCCATGGAAGAGGGGGCTGAATAGTAAGGGTGGGCCATTAGCCCAATCCTTGTCCCTGTGGGCATTGATAAGACCAATACCCCAAAGTTTAAGGGGCTAGGCCAATTGGGGTGAGTGGTTAACCCTGACCCCCGGCCCCATGGCCCATGTGGCCATAATTTCCGCACTTAAGGGTTATTGGATGAATTAATGGTCCAACAAATTGCACCTTCAAAAAGCGAATTTGTCTGTTCCTTAGTGGAAAATAGGGAGAAATTGTAGCATTTTTAGACTGTTTATCCACTTTGTAGGATGAATAACAGAGGAGGAGTTTTCAGATCTTGTGAGAGACATAAATTGGGGAGTTTTTGGCCTTTCAGAGCTCATGAGGAGTCAAGATATTGGTTTTTGGACATTCTGGATCCAATGGTGACCCCTATTTTCTGATTAGAGCACATTGGAAGAGACTTTCTGCAGGTTCAAGACCATGGGTGTATGGATCAATCAGTGTTTTGGAGTAGTTTTTGAAGGTGCTTGAGCATAGAGAAGGCCTTGTAGTGGTTTTATTACCTTTATAAGTTTACTGCAACAACTGTGACTTGTAGGGTGCAACTCATTTTGTCTTTTCTCACTATGTTTGGTTGAGCAAAGATTTCTTTTTGTACCTCAATGTGGAATTGAAGTACTTTTATGCTCATGTATGCTCATTTTCAGATGGAGTACTGGGTCTTTTTAGGAGACAGCTTTTATTGTTGATGGCTTCATGATTGACTATAGGTTTTCATGCTATTTATAGTGAGAGTTATTTGTAGGAGAACATTTCCTTGAAGGGGAAAATAGCCACTTGTTTTATCAACAAACTTTATGTTCTTTATTTCATTGAATATATGGAGCAGTCTAGCTATGTTGGTAGACGCAAAGATGTAGCCCAGGAGGGGTGAACTCCATCACTAAATTATTTGTTGTTGCTCTTCAAGAATGCCTGTATGAGTTAAATGATGAGATGTTGCTTATGTTTTAAGTTTACATGAAAAACTAACTCATAGTCCTTGAAGAGACCTTTAGAAACCTGTTTTTTCATAAGACCCATTTTTCCTTGCAAAGCATCAAAGAATAATCACTTTTTAGGAAGGATAAGTTCTCCTCCAATTTTAGATCAATTAGTATCAGAGCAAGGCTTGACCAAGTTGCAAGAATGGGCATGAAGAGGTTTTGAGAGCTTGAGGAAATGAATTTGTCTCTTTGAATGGAGAACATTGAATTGAGAAGAATGATTGAAATGGATGAAGAGGAGAAGAGGTACATGCACCTTCAGTTGCAACATGTGCTTGAGGAACAAGTTGATGAAAATTCCACTCCAGTGACAACAAAGGAAACCTCCAAAGTGAATCCAATATGTGGGCATGGTTCAAACATATGTTATGGACCTTATGAGGAAAATGACGCATGTGCATTTTGTAAGAATCTCATAGATTCTCATCATATGCCAGTTGGTAAGAGTGGGTGGCTGGATTGTTATAGACATATTTGGGCACTGCAACCACAATCATATATGTCCATAAACCAAGGGCTTATGAGTCCCTAAAAGTGTTGTTTCACACCCTAAAGGAACAAGTTCAGCTGATTACATCATCTCCCAGAAGTTCTCCATGGAAAACTGCTCAGAATGGTCAAAACTGGACATACGACTGCTCTGCTCAGTGCTAAGGGTGAAATGTGTCTCACCTGCCACATGAAAAAAAGTGCGGATGCATACTGAAAATTCTTCTGTAGGGTGCGATTGGCGAGAGTAGACAAATGGCAAAGACAGTTTGCAAGGTGGATGATCATGGAATCTTCCAGAAACTTCTCCTGTGACACTTGCCTCTCTGAATTCACCAGGATGAGTAAGAGATCATGAATCTCCAAGTGGAACCAGAACTATCAGAGAGAAGACACTAATCAAAATCCTAGAAGCTGACTCACCCCCCTGCAAACATCTATATATGGATCCCTCATCCCAGAGATCTAGAGGCTGGAATTTTGTATCTTGTAAGGAAGTGCTGCTAGTTCTTCTTGGTGGAACATCATAGTGTGGGTGATCTAGCTTTTCATGAGGTGAAGAAGGGATTTCATGCTGGGAGGATGATGATGGGTCAGATCAATGGGTTGTTAATCCTCTCTTCTACTCTTTCTATCAATAAAGCTATTCGAGTTTTCCTCCCACATTCTTGTATGTTTGAGTTGATATATGCATTTGTGTGGTCAATATATATCTGGTCCTATATTGTTTATGATCGTAGATCTCTGTGCTTTGATGGTATCATGCTTCTTTGACTTTACAGGTGCTCTTTGAAGCAGGGTAAGCAAGGAAGGAGCGACAAGATTTGTCAGAGGGGAGAGGAAACAAGCAAGGAGCCAAGCGAAAGACTGAGGTTGGTACTCTCTGCTTCTCTCCTATCTACTTCTCATAAAGGAAAATGGAAGTAACTTTAGTTTGTTTGTTCCTAAGATAGCTACTCGTCTTAGTGGGACTAGCAGCTCTGAATGGACACTATATTTCTCGATAACATGGATTCATCTACGAAGTCATCATCATCATCTGAAGAAAAAAAGGTGGATGACTAGTTCAAGGTGGCAATAAGAATCTCAAGTTCAAATCCTTCTATTTATGTTCATAACAATTCTTTTGCAGCATTTGAACAACATATTAGAGGCATCGGTATGAAGCTGCTATCTAAAATGCGTCATGAAGGAGGAGGCCTCAACATTAATGGCCAAGGGATCACTAATCCAATCATGGTACAAGAGAGACAAAAATATCAAGGATTGGGATATGGTCAAAGAGAGTTTAGAGAATGATCTAAATAGTTTGAGGCAAGTAAGTCATTAGAGGATGATATGTCATACCAAGATGGTGGTGACAATGTTTATTTGTCTCCTAAGTGAGATGAATGCTTTAAAGGACCTTGCATTTCATCATCCACTCCACATCGTCAAATTTGTAGCCCAAGGGACAGGTATGAAATTCTCGGGATGTTGGTAACTCTGACTATGTGTGGAACATATATCCTTGCACTTTTTGTGATGCATTTGACCATTGTGTGGCTATTTGTGAGCAACACATGGTAATGGTTGAAAGAATGGATCATATTCTTGGCATTAAGCATGATGAATCTCCTTCACACTTGAGGACTTCCTAGTTGGCAAGCAAGAGAAAGCACTTTTGTACCCATTGCAAGATGCATGGGCATGGGAATGAACGAAGTTAGAAATTACATCTAGAGCTTCGTTCGAAGAAGGGAAAAGAGAATATACAAACCAATGCAAGGGAAGTAAGAGGTGGAAAAGAGGACTCACAACATTTCTATAGAAACCTTCAAGGCAAAGTTGATGCAAAAATATAACCCATAAGCCTAGGAGAGGCAAAGATTGGGTACACTGTTTATATAGTTTGTTTTCGCTTTGTAAATTGTAAATACTTGTTTCTATTAACCTGTTTTAGGTACTTTTGTAAAGTGAACAAGAATAATCACTATGAACAAAAAGTATGTGTTTTTCATTGACATGTTATGTAGTTGGCTTGTTTATAAGTCCAAATGTTTGAGGACATTTGGAATGTACAATGTTTGTTGTACAAGTTTGTTGTACAAGTTTGTCATGTACCTACCAATGCAAGTGTTCAAGATGAAACTTGTTGTGAATAGAATATTTGTTTAAGAATGTACAAGATGACTATGTTTTTGTAGGCAAAGCCAATGGTGTCATTGAAATTTTTAGCAGTTTAGTTTTCTGTACAACATGATTTTGAGGATAGTAAAGAAAGTTTGAAATAGTGCATGATATGCATTGTATTGCTTTTGATTTCAAAGATGGAAAGTCAAGTTTGTCTTCAACAAAGGAACTTCAAGATGAAGCTGTTTGAGTCATGAAAGATGGGTTTAAAGAGAATGTTCAGATTCCACTCATCATTGTTTTTGTTCGTGCCTCGACAATAAGAATTTTTGGCTCAATTCCTGACATGACAGTAGGTCTTCACTAAGAAGATAGGTGGAGTACCTTGATTGGAGCTTAAAGGAAACTGATCAGAAATAGGGCATTATGGATTGAGTTTTTGGGTAATTTTGAGTTCAACCTCATTTTATTTACTAGGAGAATCAAACTTTTGGAGTCAAAAAGTTCCTAGTGGGGAGGTATGATTCAGAGATCAACTTTTAGCTCAAAAATGAAAGTGCCAAGAATGATTCAAAACCAACATCAAGTCAAAGTGTTCGTCATTCTAAATCCAATGACACTCATTTCACCTCAATTAGATATCATATGCTCAAGTTATCACATTCTGATTATTTGGCCCAAAAACTAAAAATTAGCAGGTTTGATTTCTGGGCAGCTTACTGGGCTACTGTACTGTTGACGTCATCAGTTGAATTGGTAGGTATGGACCAATGAGAGCATGCCAAGTGGCAGCCTCATATTAATAAAATCGGTTCATTTTGTGTGTGGTAGACCAATTGGGGTGTGCCACGTGGCCCAACTAGAGGCCAAAATGTCGCACCCCACGGTTGGCCAAAATTTTGGTATGGGTCAGATAGGACAGGATGGATTCGAACCTATGACCTTACATCCAGTAGCCTAGTGCCTTACCACTACTCCACATGGGTGATTTTTACCCCACAAGGGCCTCAGGCCTATTTAAGGTTTATGAAGCACATATATGGGAGGAGGGGCTGGGTGGTTAGCACCGACCCCCAGTCTCCTGCTCTCCATAAGACTATGATGGAAAAGGGTTGGGGTCGCTCAGGGACCACCCCTGACCCCTAGTCACCAATAAACGACACGACCACAGGCGCACTGGAGTATAGCTCAATGGAAAAGGGCTTAAGATTAGCCCTAGCCATGGTCACGGGGACTTGCATATGACCTCGTGAGTATACTGGAGCGGACCTTAGTGAAGAAGAGGATTGGGATAAACCTAGGATTTGGTCGTATGGGTGTCATAGAACCTTAGTGGAGTGCTCACCGATGGGGAGTTTGAATGGGTGCCAACCCCATGCCATATGCCACCAACATGACCACAGTGCCATGGAAGAGGGGGCTTGATGGGAAGGGCAGGCTGTTGGACTGAACCTCAGCCCCATGGGCACTAATAAGACCATGACCTCAAAGTTTAAGGGGCTGGGTTGGCCGGGGTTGGGGATTAGCCCTGGCCCCCAGCTGCATGAACCATGTGGCCATAATTTACACACTTAAGGGTGAAAACAGGGTGAAATTGTAGCCCTGTTAGATTGTTTATCCAGTTTGTAGGACGAAGAACAAATGAGGAGTTTTCAGAGCTCGTGAGAGTCATAACTTGGTGAGTTTTCGGCCTTTTGGAGCTCAAGAATAGTCCAAATAAGGGTTTTTGGACATTCTGGATCTAATGGTGATCTCTATTTACTGATTAGAGAACATTTGAAGAGAATTTTTGTAGGTTCAAGTCCATGGGTGTATGGATCAATTAGTGTTTTGGAACAATTGTTGAAGGTGTTAGAGCATAGAGAAGGCTTTGTAGTGGTTTTATTACCTTTAGAATTTTACTGCAGCAGCTATGACTTGTAGGGTGCAACTCATTTTGTCTCTTCTCACTATGTCTTGTTGAGGAAAGCTTTGTTTTTGTACCTCAACATGGAATTGAAGCACTTATATGCTCATGTATGCTCATTTTCAGATGGAGTACTAGGTCTTTATAGGAGACACCTTTTATTGTTGATGGTTTCATGATTAACTGTAGGTTTTCATGCTGTTTATAGTGAGATTTCTTTGCAAGAGAAGATTTCCTTGAAGGGGAAACTAGCCACTTGTTTAATCAACAAACTTTATGTACTCTTTCTCACTGAATATATGGAGTGATCTAGCTATATTGGCGGCCCCGAAGATGTAGCCCAGGAGGGGTGAACTTTGTCACCAAATTATTGTTGTTGCTCTTCATGAATGCTTGTATGAGATAAATGATGAGATGATGCTTATGTTTTAGCTTTACATGAGAAACTAATTCATATTCCTTGAAGAGACCTTTAAAAACTGGTTTTCTCATAAGAACCATTTTCCCTTGCAAAGCGTCAAAGAACAATCACTTTTTAGGAAGGAGAAGTTATCCTCCAATTTTAGATTAGAAATCAAAATTGTACATGGTGGGAATGAGTAGAGGAACAAATGAGAAAAATGTGTATGAACAAGGGCATCCATAAATGGGTTTGAAATAGAGTGTCTAGGTAAATAAGAGTACATTGATATCCACTCATGAGATGAGTTGATGCCTCCATGATACTAGATTGAATCTTGGGTTCTACCATGGAAAAAAGTGGAAAATTTCCTATGGGTGTAGGAGTCAGGGACCATGA
Source organism: Pinus taeda (assembly GCA_000404065.3). NCBI lineage: Eukaryota > Viridiplantae > Streptophyta > Pinopsida > Pinales > Pinaceae > Pinus > Pinus taeda. Next base: position 22,130 of record APFE030580855.1, read on the forward strand.
AGTTAGGGCCTTATTCGGTTGATGAGAAAGTATTGTAAGGAGGAATTGACTAATGGATTGTGTGGCAATGAAGAGAGTTTTCTCTTATAATGTGCAAAGCTTATAATGTAAGGGGCACTTGAAATTTGTGGGGGTATTGAGAGCCCGATGAGGAGTTTTCCGTGTGAGGTTATCACTTGAAGAGATCGTTATTTTCCTATAATGGATGAGAGTTTCCTAATTTTTCCCTTGTAATAACATGGTCTAGCTAGGGGGTGGCCAACCATAATTATATTGGGCAACAATGCCTATAGCTGGGTGGAAATGACTCATCCTTAGCCAGTATGTTGGACTAATTGTACTTATATAATTTCTTCTAAATCCCATCTAAAATTATACACAATCTAGTTGAATTATGGAATTATGCATGCATTGGAATAAGATGGGTCACTGGCTATGTAATGGCATAAAAGAATAATTTTACTTGTGAAATATACTATTTGCGTATGGTGGATTTTAAGTATGTGAATTTATGTCAATAACCTAATGCACAACCATCATGAATTACATTGATGCATTGTTCTTGTATACTATTCATAAAACCACAAACTTGAAGTGTTAATGACTATGAGAATTAGAGCTTAGTCTATAGATGGGTAAAGAATTTCTGAGCTTAATATAAGTAGTGGTTGTAGTATTTATACCTCTATATGATATTCTTTGGTCCATTATTTGATAAGTTAAAAACTATAGTCAAATATAGTTTTGGTCTCCAACTGTGTTATCATTGTGAGAATGACCCTTTGTGGTCCCTATATGAGTAATAAATATTTTAGACTATATTTAGATTGGGAAAGGGAACATATGTTAAAAAGGCTTAGACAATTTACTTTCCATAATAAACCTCATGTAAACTATAAGTTCACCCATATGATTCTTGCTTATGTTATTATGTAACTATGGGATGGTTGTACATAGAACAAGTTTCTTTAGTTAGTAGATTGTGGTTTAAAGATAAATGGTTCTAGATATACATGCTTAATAACCCTTGTGAAGGGGATTTCATATTTTCCATAGTAATCCTTACTATTCCTTTATGCACACAAGTTTATACAAGAGCATTGGATGGTGCAATTAGTTAATTGAATAATGAAAACCCACACACTGTTGGCATTATGGCTAAAGTGTTGTCCTTGATGACAACCCATTCAGGTGATAGATCATAGTACTTCAAGTCAGCAGCAGAGATTGATGATCAACTATCAAATATTGAAGAAAATAAGGGGCACGCAGGTACACCTTACATAAGGTGCGTACATGCAGGTCGGTGTTACATAAAGTGAGTACATACCCGCAGTTATCCCGTTCAGGAGGTGCGTACCTCCAGTGCACACATTTCAAGGCAAAGAAAAGCACACGTGGGGTTTCTTATGTTTTACACTTGGTTTTTAGCCGACGGTTTTGTGTTATTATGGTGTCGGCCCGTGGTATTAATCCATGATTTAAGGAAGAGCTTTACTATATAAAGCAAAGGATATCATTTGGCTTAAGCTGTTTTTGGTGAATTCTTATGAGGCAAGATCGGTCTAGATATAATAATGCGAATCTACGATGGACTAAGATCTCTTTGGCGCATGTTCAGATCTGTAGATCTGACTGTCTGGGTTCTTTCTGAAGTCTTGAAATCATCTATGCCTGAAGGTACGCAGGTACAGTGAGAGAAAAGTGCGTACATACGCAGGCACAAAAGGGTTTCAGGTGCGCCAGTACGCAGGTACAGAAGGGTTGCAGGTGCGCCTGTACGCAGGCATAGAAGGGTCTCAGGTGCGTCGGTACGCAGGTACAGAAGGGTTACAGGTGAGCCCATACGCAGGCACAGAAGGGTTTCAGGTGCGGAGGAACGCAGGCAGTTCAATGGATTCAGAGCGAGGTACGCAGGCTAGCAGTTGAGCAGGGTGCGTACGTAAGCAGGCGAGCAGTTGAGCAGGGTGCCTACTGTAAGCAGGCAAGCAGTTGAGCAGGGTGAGTACTGTAAGCAGGCAAGCAGTTGAGCAGGGTGCTTACGTAAGCAGGCGAGCAGTTGACCAGGGTGCTTACTTCACTTAAAATCTTTGTTTATCATTGTTGTGCTCTGGGTTTGGTCCTATTATTGTTGATCTGGTTACTACAGTTGACTGGGTGATTCTCTTATACTTGATGATCATTTGATGCTTATGGATCCAGTTTGAAAATTTATGAAAAGTGGTCCTTGTAAGAAAAGTAGTAGGGGGTTGTAGCTCCCTTCTAGGAGAAACTGGAAAACGAGAGAGGGTTGTAGCTCTCTGCAGGTTGCAGCCTGCGTACTGGTAAAGGACTGCACCAGT